>JASDQU010029416.1:8656-23971 GCA_032191745.1 Picea mariana | reverse complement strand
TTTTAATTTATGATAAACATGTATCAACTTTAAGCACTTGAAACATGTACCACCATATTCTATGCTGAAATTTCTTTCCAACGGTATAAAATTTGCGCAATTCCGACACCCGAAGCTCAAGTTATGGCCTCTGCAAGATTTACACTCAACCATCGTCGATCAAAATTGATGGGAAAATGTGGGCCCTTGGATGAATTGCGTGCTTCCCTTCATACAATTCGACTTTTTGGTTTGAAAGCCTATCCCACATGCATTGGGATATTAGATTCTTTAATATATATAAAACTAAGTGTTTGATATACTTAGCAAGAAACACAAGAAGAGAAGGAACTATGGAGCTTGGAGGATTTTGACCCTTGGAAAATTGTTGAATATAATAATAATTTTGTATGCCCAGTCAACCACCAATATGCCCAGTCAGCAATGATAATTCACCCTGTTATCCCTGATTTCTAGTGATAACTAGGAGATCATGTCTTGAGGCCCACAGTTCCGAGACATGGAGTACTGAGAGTAGGATTGACCTGAGCATGGCCCTGGAGGGCCCATCCTTTTCTTTTTTTTGTCAAGATTCATCTTGTCAGCAACAACAACATTCATCACCATCGCCTTGGTCTTGTATCAAAGAAGGCTCTTGCTCCATGAGGTAATTCATCCAGGTATCATGGTATGTGTCACTTTTGATCATTATAACCTTTAAATGTATGCATATGATCCCTTTTATCTCTGACAACTGCTTGGATCTTACATTGGCCCACTTGACCATGCTTGGGGAGATTGACTGGGTTCCCTAGCAAGCCTGTACCCATAGGTTTTGGTTTTCCACTGGGGGATTTCTGAAGAGCCATCGTCCACTCCCATCATACCACCAATTTTCCATCTTATCTTCCGCTCATCTGTCCCATTCCCCTTGTCTGGGCATTAGGATGATTTGTTTGTGGGGTTGCACCTTATCTCGTGGGAAGAAGGGGCTAAAGGTCTAGAAGGTAAAAGAAGTTGGTAAAAGATAAAATCCTAGAAATAAAACCTTGAGATGCTTCACCCTGGGATCCCCAAGAAGCCAATAAAAGGCCTCTCAGCAAGAAACAAGAGGGACCCGAAAAAATAACAAACAAGACCTAGTCAAGAGGATAGGGGGTCTCATCACGAGCCAGCCTATTATGTTCATGGGTACCTAACAGCATGACATTGCCACCATTTGGTTACCACGCCAGGGCAGTGATCTTTGGTTGCATGGCCAAGGGAAAGGGGGTCTCATCACGAGCTAGCCTTATCATCTCTATGAAAGTACTTGTGGGTAACACTGTCAACTCTGGTCACCACGCCAAGGCAATGTCCTCTGGTTAGCCCTTGAATAAAAAGAAAAAGAAGAAGAAGAAACAAATAAAGAAAAGAATAAAGACAAAAAAGGTCTTGGAAAAAATTGCATCCATGACGGGTACAGCTCGCCTTCTACAAAGGAACCCACAGGTAATATCATGCATCCCTGGCTCTCACTCTAACCGTATGTCTGGACATCCCTTAGCCACATCACCTCATTTACATGGATTGGATGAAACCCCTTGGAAAATTTCCTTTCCTTATGGATACTAGCCCAATAGGGTGTCTTGTCCTTTTTCTCAACCTTGTATTGTAGGTTTTTGTAATGTCTTTGAGCTATTGAATGATATATCAGGGTTTTTATGCATACGTTTGATAATATTAATTATGAAATGTGATTAACATTGCTATGATCCCTGTGACTAATGAGCCCATGGAGGGCATAGTTTTTGATGTGCATGACCATGCCCGACGGACAGGTACCATTTGGACCAGTACACATGGTGAGATGATTAGTTTGGACCTCCATGGGGATGAAGAGCCCATCAGATGGTTGCTGAGACCCCATCAGAGGAGCAGAGACAGGACAGTGTTTGATCGAGGTTTTGCACTAGAGAAGAAGAGGACGTTTCACCAGAGGCACTTTGCCAAAGCCCGACCTAGGGGGAATGACCCCTTTTCAGTGGAATTTTGGCCTTGGAAGGCTTAGAGCATCCCCATCCTTACCATGATGTCATCCAACTTCATGGTCATTCTTGGAGGCAGACTGGGCAGCAGTGGCACGTGTGGCATGTTGGAGAGGCCCCTAGGGGGTCAACGTTTTGCTCCTGGATGCCTCATCTGCCCTAAAAGGGGCTAGCGCCTCCCTTGAAGGGGATTTTACCTTTATTACAACTCAGTTATGGTTTTAATTTGACATTTTAATGTAAAAACAGTGTGATTTTGGTTTAAATCCTTATCGGCTATTTTTTATGACCTAAAATTAATTAAAGGTCATTGATACAGTATATATTGAGGAGTTTTATCCTCATTTTGACATAACTCATCACCCACTCTCCTAGTGAGGTCTGATTTTTGCGCCCTATTGGGGTTATTGGCTATTTTGAGGAAGGCGCACTTGTTTGGAGAGGAGATTTTTGGCAATTTATGGTGTTTTTCTTGAAGGAAGGTTTACAACTATGGTTTGCATGCTATTTTCTTGGTGATTTGTAAGTATTTTTTCTGCAAAACTTCTTGATTGAATGGTTGTAGTTTAATTTCTTGCATTTATTTATGAATATTGCTGAATCAAAACCCTAGGGGACAAACACACAAGTAGGTCGTTGTCTCATGTCCCCTGATAGAAAAACCTTTTAGCCATTGAAGAAGAAGAAGAGAGCCTAGCCATTGCTACACTCTTTCTTTCTTCTTCCCTTAAGCTAGCCATAACTTTAAACTTCAAGAGGAAGAGGACGTCCCAGGGCTAGGTTATCTACACCTAGGGTCATTTTTCTTTTAGGGTTTGATGAAAGAGCCTTGCCTTTGCAACACTCTCCCTCTTTAAACTCTCTTGTCTTGATTTTACTTGTCTTTGAGCTAGCTGATTGCTGGGAAGGAGGAGAGAGCACGAGGCCTTGCGTAAGAAACACCAGAGTGAGCCTCTCTCCCCTAGGGTTCTGTCTTTAAGGCCTTTCTATTTCAGCACCTTAAAACCTTTCCCTCTTTTCCTTTGAATCTCATCCCCTTCAACTTGTGCGTCCTTCACCTTTTGACTCCATAACCCTAGGCACTGATCTTTAGCCTCCAATGTTGAAGTGAAAGTGATTAAAACAGCTCTCAAACTCTTATAAATTGAAACCCTAACTAACTACTAACCCTGAAAAGATGGCGTCACACTTGGTTATTCCATCTTGACGCAACAAGTTCTATTTATAGGCAATTGGATGATGGTTTAAAGCATTTATTGAATGAGGGGTTGATTTGACACACTGATTGCAACATCATCTTGGTATTTATTGATGAATTGATATTATTTTATTGTTGTATTAATAAACATTGATCTCGTCAATATCTATTGCTTATATATTGATATTAGATAGTCTATTGAAGTACTAACCCATTGAATCATAGCTTTCATATATATATATTGGTTTGCTTTGTTCCGGGCAGGTGTTCTTCTTTGGGCCTACATTTCATTATTGGTTGTTTAGCAGGACTATCTGTTTTGGTGGTGACCTATGAAGGGGGAACTTTACTTTGACTATTAAACCTTTGCCTCTTCAAAACTCCAGGTTATTGGGGATGTCTCCCCTAGGCCTAACCTCCCCAAAGAGAAAGAACCTCCCCATCATGGTGACATTAGTTGGGATAGGTTCTTGTTACGCCAGTTTGGCCTTCTACTTCATATCCACTTGACCTAGCTACAAATTGTGCGATAACATTTTGGCTTACCTCAAAGACCTTTTCTTACAAGCTTACCTGGCGACTCCACTAGGGTGTTTTTGCCATTTTCTTTGATAGTTTCAGGCGAATTATCTGGCGACTCCACTAATATTTCTCAGGGTTCCACCTTACTTTTTGTGATATTTCCAAGTTATGGGATCATGGCACACTGGAAACAAATGTATCCGAGTATTGATTTCAAAAGTTTTCAAGGATACCCAAATTACTTTGATACAAAATGGCTAAACAACTCTCCAATGTTTTTGGGCCTCCCAACTCCTCACATCGTAAATTTTTTGGAGTATTTGAGTGAGATAAAGTTGGGAGGAGAGGATGCTCTTATAAAATTGTTATTACTCACTTTTCCATCCTACTTACAAGATCGTTTTAAGAGTTTTTGCAAGGATAGGGGTATATCATCTTTCATACACCTCATCAATAGGTTTATAGACCTTACTAAGCCACTTTGCCAAATGTATGAAGATGTCCTTCAAAACCTCATGGTATCCCTAGACCACAAATGATTCACCACTGAGATTGTAGAAGATCTCAGGAGATCATATCATGATCAATACCAAGAATCCTTTGATATAAAAGACAAGGTTTATGAAGACCATTGTCAACCCCTTGAAGAGGAGCAAGACCTCTCCCATAATCCAATAGAATGCATAAAAGATATAACTAGAGAAGTGAATTATGAGGATGAAGCACCAGTAACCACTCCTTAGTTTGATGAAGCTCTCCAAGATCTTGTCCCTCCTACACAAGATGAAGAGAATGAGGTAAGTCATTTTCCTTTCCAATTTTTTGATGATACCTTGTTCTATGATTCAAAGAGTGAAGAAGAAATGGAACCCTTGGACAAGCTAGATCCCCTATGTCTCAAGACTGAAGATGTAGAGGCAGATCTTCCACTTGAGGAATCTATCCAAATAATTGAATCTCTTGCACAAGAAGGATTAAGCGAGGTGAATTATTCCCACTTCCAAGTTTTTAGTGGTTCTTTACCTTACGACATGGAGAATACATAAGTATTGGATGTTTTGACTCCTCCATGTTATGATATTGATACTGACATAGCTGATTTTGATGAATTCATACATGCTGGTAGGCATAGGTGGGATGCAGTTAGTTATGATATGGATCCTATCTATGACATAAAAAGTCATCTTCGAGTGTTTCCTTTACAATTATCACAACAAGCTCTTAACCAGTGGCAGCAGGGAGATGAGATTTTTACTGGCTCTCCACAAACACCCAAGGTTGACCAAGTACAGTATTTGCCTGATGATTTTCGGTATTAGCTTGAGGCCTTTGATGAGTACTCCTCCGAGCACTTATATTTACCCTATGAAGATGACTATCAACCGCCACTATGCTTGGATTTTGATAAGAGTAAAGACATTGTTTGCCAAAAAAGGGTTTCTCATGACTTTTCACTCCAGCCACCTGTTATTATTTTACCGTGCTTATCCATTAAGGGTGTAGTTGGGAAGTATATTTTCAATGTTGAGTTTCCTTTTAGGCAAACCCTAGACTCCAAGGGTTGGTTGGATACTGCAAGTTTGTTATCTCAGTTTTTCAACTTTCCTTCGATAGTTTGCCAGTCGTCTGCTAGATCTTTATCAATCCCTTCCCAAACTTCACAGTATGAGAACATCTTGGGTAACCAGTGTGCCGACCTTTTGAGTCAGTGTTTTGAACCTTGGACTTTTCTTGACYCTTTCCTGAAGTGGATTGAGTACTTTCTTCAGAGATGGACTTGGCTGGATTTTATCCCTCCCACCCACCTCCATGAGTTAGACTTTRAGATGTCTGATGATATGATATATATTCTAACTTATGTCATTTTTGTGCTTGATTTATCGCTATTTTGGTTTATGATGAAGCACAAGGGTAGGTATCACGAGACATTGTTGGATTGGCTACATTGGTCATTTGACTACATCGAATATCYAGCCAACAGGTGGGTAAAGGTAGGTACTTTACTTTACATTTTCATTATTGATTGTTTTTATCTATTATATGCTGGGGTTGCATTGCCGCCCCATATTTTTTACTGATACCCCTATCGAGTTGAGCAGGTCTRCAGGTTACACCAGAGATGTTGAGGTTCTCATGCACTCTACGGTGAGCACAAGTCCCTGAGTTGGAGCCAGATGTTATCCCTGATTTCTAGGGATAACTAGGAGATCGTGTCTCAAGGCCCACAGTTCCTAGACATCTAGTACCAAGAGTAGGATTGACCTGAGCATGGCCCTAGAGAGCCCATCCTTTTATTCTTTTCGTCAAGATTCATCTTGTCAGCAGCAGCAACATCCATCACCATTGGCTTGGTCTTGTATCAAAGAAGGCTCTTGCTCCATGAGGTAATTCGTCCAGGTATCCTGGTATGTGTCACTTTTGATCATTATAACCTTTAAATGTATGCATCTGATCCCTTTTATCTTTGACAACTGCTTGGATCTTACATTGGCCCACTTGACCATGCATGGGGAGATCGACTAGGTTCCCTAGCAAGCCTATACCCATAGGTTTTGGTTTGCCACTGGGGGATTTCTGAAGAGCCATCGTCCGCTCCTATCATACCACCACTTTTCCATCTTATCTCCCACTCATCTGTCCCATTCCCATTGTCCGGGCATTAGGATGATCTATTTGTGGGGTTGCACCTTATCTCATGGGAAGAAGGGGATAAAGGCCCGGAAGGTAAAAACAACTGGTAAAAGATAAAAGCCTAGAAATAAATCCTCTATATGTTTCGCCCAGGGATCCCCGAGAAGGCAATAAAAGGCCTCTCAACAAGAAACAAGAGGGATCTATTATCCCTGATTTTTAGGGATAACTAGGAGATCATGTCTCGAGGCCCACAGGTCCTAGACATGGAGTACCGAGAGCAGGATTGACCTGAGCATGGCCCTGGAGGGCCCATCTTTCTTTTCCTTCATCAGACTTGTCTTGTCGGCAGCAACAACATCCAACACCTTCGAATTGGACTTGCATTGGAGAAGACTCTTGCTCCATGAGGTAATTGGTCCATGTATCAAGGTATGTGTCATTTTTTATCATTATAATATTTAGATATATGCATCAAATTCCTTTTATTTTTAACGACTGCTTGGATCTGACATTGACCCACTTGACCATGGTTGGGGGGACTGATGGGGTGTCCTAGCAAGCTTGTACCCATAGGTTTTGGTTTTCCACCGGGGGGATTTATGAAGATCCATCGTCTGTTCCCATCATATCATCACTTTTACATCTTATCTCCCACTCATTTGTCCCATTCCCCTAGTCCGAGAATTAGGAAGACCTGTTTATGGGGTTGCACCTTATCTCGTGGGAAGAAGGGGCTAAAGGCCCAGAAGGTAAAAGAAGCTAGTAAAAGATAAAAGCCATAAAAAATGAAACCTAGAGATGCCTCACCCATGGATCTCCGAGAGGGCAATAAAAAGCCTCTCAGCAAGAAATAAGAGGGACTCGAGGAAAAATAACAAAAAACAAGACCTAGCCAAGAGGATAGGAGGTCTCATTATGAGCCAGTCTATTATGTTCATGGGTACCTAGCAGTATGACATTGTCGTTATCTAGTTACCAATGCCAGGGCAGTGACCTTTGGTTGCATGGCCAAGGGAAAGGGGGTCTCATCACGAGCCAACCTTATCATCTCTATGAAAGTGCTTGTGGGTAACACTGTCAGCTCTGGTCACCATGCCAAGGCAGTGTCCTCTAGTTAGTCCTTGAAATAAAAAAGAAGAAAGAAAATAAAGAAAAGAACAAAGGAAATAAAGGGCTTGGAAAGAATTGCATCCGTGACGGGTACAACTCGCCTTCTACAAAGGCACCCACAGGTAATATCATGCATCCCTGGCTCTCACTCTACTCGTATGTCTGTACATCCCTTAAACCACTTCACCTCGTTTACATGGCTTGGATGAAACCCCTTGGAAACTTTCCTTTCCTTATGGATACTAGCCCAATAGGGTATCTTGTCCTTTTTCTCGACCTTGTATTGTAGGTTTTTGTAAAGTCTTTGAGCTATTGAATGATATATCAAGATTTTTATGCATATGTTTGATAATATTAATGATGAAATGTGATTAACATTGCTATGATTCCTATGAATAATGAGCCCATGGAGGGCGTAGTTTTTGATGTGCAGGACCATGCCCAACAGACATGTACCATTTGGACCGGTACACATGGGGAGATAATTAGTTCGGACCTCCATGGGGCTGAAGAGTCCATCGGATGGTTGTTGAGACCCCATCAAAGGGGCAAAGATAAGACAACATTTGACCAAGGTTTTCCACCATAGAAGAAGAGGACGTTCCATCAGGGGCACTTTGGTTGAGCCAGGCCTAGGGGGATTGACCCACTTGCTGTGGAACATTGGCCCCAGATGACCCAGGACATCACGAGGAGGCTTGTGACATCATCATGAGCATATGGCAGATGTAAAGGGTTGTTGGCATGTGTGGCAGTTTGGAAGAGCCCAAGGAGGGCTAACATTTGGATTCTGGATGCTACACTGGCCCCAAAAAGGCCTAATATCTCCCTCAGGAGGGCTTGACGTCTCACTTTTTGCTCATTTAGGGTTTTAAAAGAACATTTAATGTAGAAACAGTATGATTTTGGTTTATAGCCTTGTCGGCTATTTTTCATGACCTAAAATTAATTAAAGGTCATTGATACAGTATATATTGAGGAATTTTATCCTCATTTTGAGATAACACACAACTCACTCTCTTGTGAGGTCTGATTTTTGTGCACTAGTTTGGGTATTTGGTCTTTTATGTGAAGAACACTTGTTGATGGAAGGATTATCTTTGCATTTTTGGCATTTCTCTTGAAGGAAGGTTTACAGCTAGGGTTTGGACATGCTTTTTCTTCATGATATGTAAGTGTATTTTCTGCAAAACTTCTTAATTGAATGGTTGTAGGTTTGTATTCTTGCATTTGCTTATAAATTTGCTGATTTAAAACCCTAGGTGACAAGAACACAAATAGGTCATTGTCTCATGTCCCCTAAAAGAGAAATTCTCAACCATTGAAGAAGGAAGGAAGAGCCTAGCCAATGCTACACTCTTGTTACTTCTTCCCCTGTGCTAGCCATGCCTTTTAAAATTCAAGAAGGAGGAGACGTCCTAGGCCTAGGTTGTCTACAACTAGGGTCATCTTGCTTCTAGGGTTTGGTGATAGGGCCTTGCCTTTGCAACACTCTCCCTCACTACACTCTCGTGTCTTGATTTATCCTTTATGCTAACCGTTTTTCCAAGTTTAACCTAAGGAAGGAGGAAAGAGCACGAGGCCTTGCTTAAGAAACACTGGAGTGAGCCTCTTTGCTCTAGGGTTTTGCTTATGGAGCCCTACCATTGCAACACTTCAGAACCCTTCCCTCTAGTCCTTAGCCTTTTCCCTTCAACCTTTGAATCTGTTGATAATTTGACTCTATTTACCCTTAGGCACTGATATTAGGTCTCCAACGTTGAAGTGATAGTGGTCAAACAACGTTCAAACACTTATAAATTGAAACCCTAACTAACTACTAACCCTAATAAGGATGACGTCATCCTTGGTTATTCCATCTTGATGAAACAATTTCTCTTTATAGGCAATTAGATGGTGGTTTGAAGCATTTATTGAGTAGAGGATTGATTGGATACATTGTTTGCTACATCATCTTGATATTTATTGATGAATTGATATTGTTCCATTGCTATATTAATAAACATTGATCTCGTCAATATCTATTGTCATAATTGCTAATATATTGATATCGAATAGTTGTATGAAGTACTAACCCATTGAATCATATCCTGCATGTATTGTTTTGTTGTTGCTTTGTTCCAGGTAGGTGTTCTCATTTGGGCCTACACTTCATTATTGGCTGTTTAGCCTGACTATTTGCTCTTGGTGGTGACCTGTGAAGAGGGACTTTTAATTATACCATTATACCTTAGCCTCTTCAAAACGCCAGGTTACCGGGGACGTCTCCCCTGGGCCTAACCTCCCTAAAGAGAAAGAACCTCCCCATTGTGGTGACATTGGGGGGGGGTAGGTTCCTGTTACACCAATTTGGCCTTTATCTTCTAGCCATTTTACCTAGCTACAAACTGTGCGATAACATTTTGGCGCCGTTGCCGGGGAACACTGAGTCAATTCTCCTCAAAATGACAAATCTTTTCGGTAAGCCTTGCCTCAGAGACCTTTTCTTATAAGCTTACCTG
Organism: Picea mariana; assembly: GCA_032191745.1. Taxonomy (NCBI): domain Eukaryota; kingdom Viridiplantae; phylum Streptophyta; class Pinopsida; order Pinales; family Pinaceae; genus Picea; species Picea mariana. The sequence goes on along the minus strand of JASDQU010029416.1, from coordinate 14,000 downwards.
GCGACTCCACTAGGGTGTTTTTCCCCTTTTCTTTGGTAGTTTCAAGCAAACTATCTGGAAACTCCACAAACTAAAAGGAGATTCAAAAATCCTCCTTTGTCTTTCAAAAGGAAGCCTCCCTTAAACTCTCCTGTTGTCAAATCACTTTTCGGGAAAAGCCTTCCTTTAAGAATCATGTCTACCTCTCAGACCACTACAATGAACCCAACAAACAATCAAAGACAGTGGTCATCTACCCTTTTCAGGTCGTTAGATATGTCAGCCATACCAGGCTACCCTAGGCAAATGCCTCCCAAGTATGAGAAGTGGTTTCCTAAAGTCACCAGTACTGATGCAATCAGTGCTGAAGAGCATATGAGCAACTTTTGGGCATTCTTTCAACTTCACCCCATCAGTGATGATGCTGAAGATTTGGTCATGAAGTTGTTCTATGCTACTCTCTATGATGCCTCAAGGCGCTGGTACTTAAGCCTCCCCGACGAAAGCATCAAGACCATGGATAGACTTGAAGAGGCCTTTCTCAAAAGATGGAGTATCAAAGAAGACCCTAATATGCTTCTCACATGACTAAATATCCTTGCTAAGTATGAAAATGAGTCCATTCGGGAGTTTCACACCAGATCGAGACATTGCTACAAAGAATTCCCACAAGCCATCACCCGAAAGATGACTACCTTGTCCATATTTACACCAGATCTTTCAATGGCCAACTAGGCTATCTTCTTAGAGACAAAAACCCTTAGTCCATTCAAGAAGCCCAAGAGCTCTCCACCAAGATAGAAGGGAACCTCCTTTCATCTAAAATTGAGCCTTTTGCTAACATGAGGGGGAGAATAGACACCAAGCAGAAAATAGTACACAATGTCGAGCCTACTTCACATCTATGTACCAGTATCAGCAAGCTGGAAGCCTCCATGGATGGCATCATAAAGAATCAAGAAGAAATGATGAGCCAGATTGTCAAACTTGAAAAATCTCAGATCTAAGCACCCGGGGCTCCGTACAAAGGACAGTTCCAGAAAGGGAACCAATTTTACAAGCCAAAGAATGAGCATGAAGTTCCAAATACCTTGGCCCCTACAAACATTGTTGATGAAAATCTCTGGTGCCTGGAGTGCAGTGAAGCACATTGGGAGCATGAATGTCCCTATAATACTGGCCATCAACAAGTCAACAACATGGATTGTTTCATGGAGTTTCCTCAGATAAATATCACAGATATAGAACATCAAGAAGCCGTGAAGGAAGTAGCTAGAGCATCAAGGATGGCGGTAATAAACAACCTGGATCAGGAATCATGAGAAAAGATAAAGAAACAAGAGTTCCAGGTGTATAGAAGAAAGAAGTTGGACCAACCTTCCACTGACCAAACAAAAAAAACATCTATGGATGTAATCTTTCCTAAAACATCCAATACTAAAAGGGTTAACCTGAATTTTGACCTTGAAGGGGCATTACCCAAGATGTTTGTAACCATCCCTTTGAGAGAAGTCATCAAGGTACCATCTATCAAAGAGCGATTTGACAAAATTTTCCAAGGATTAGATGGACCATTGAAAGATGGAACTATTGGTCGTATCTAGAATGTACCTGTAACTACAACTTATGTGCAAAATCCTAGTGATTCCATCAAAGATGACAAAGCACGTGACAAAACCCGGCCGACTCCTCATAAATATTCTCTAGAAGATACGCCTTTTCCAAAGGAGAAAAATTCGAATCAGATTAAATGGCCCAAGAAAGAAGAATACCAACAACTCATGGACGAGCTCAAAGCTCAGGAATCAGAGACTGTGAAAATACTAAAGAAGGTGGAAGATGATGTACGGATCCGTCCTTTGCAGTAGGAAATCTTTATAGCAGAATCCCACCCACCTCCCTCTACACAATAAACCAGGGTTATTCAAGGAATGACCGATTTCAGAGTCAAAGAGTACAAGGAGGGAGACGTGGTTTGGATGTGGGATGCCAATAAAGGGAAGCCTACTAATATCAAAGGAAACAATCATTTTTGGCTTGGCCCTTTTAAGGTCTGAAGAAATTCAGTTAATGACTCTTATTACCTGTCTACACTGGAGGGACAAAGGCACACAGTGCCTGTCAGTGGACGCCTCCTAAAACCCCACCAGGATGGGGTGACCTGACTTCACAGGTAAGTATAGGTAAGTAGGCATTTTCCGTGTATTATACCATTTGCATTTCATGATAGTTTTCTTCATCACTTGCATATTGATTGTTTATTTCAGTTGTATACATATACATTTTGGGGTGGCAATACCACCCCACCTTTGTTACTGATGCCCTTTTCGAGTTTGAGCAGGTCTGTAGGTTATGCCAGAGATGTTGAGGTTCTCATGTGCTCTATGATGAGCACATGTCCCCGAGTTGGGGCCAGATGTTATCCTCAATTTTTAGGGATAACTAGGAGATCATGTCTCGAGGCCCACAGGTCCTAGACATGGAGTACCGAGAGCAGGATTGACCTAAGCATGGCCCTGGAGGGCCCATCTTTCTTTTCATTCCTCAGACTTGTCTTGTCAGCAGCAAAAGCATCCACCACCTTTGGCTTGGACTTGCATCGGAGAAAAATCTTGCTCCATGAGGTAATTGGTCCAGGTATCATGGTATGTGTCATTTTTAATCATTATAACCTTTAGATATATGCATCAAATTCCTTTTATTTATGATGACTGCTTGGATCTTACATTGACCCACTTGACCATGGTTGGGGGCACTGACGAGGTGTCCTAGCAAGCTTGTACCCATAGGTTTTGGTTTGCCACCAGGGGGATTTCTAAAGAGCCATCGTCTTCTCCCATCATATCATCACTTTTACATCTTATCTCCCACTCATTTGTCCCATTCCCCTAGTCTGGGCATTAGGAAGACCTGTTTTTGGGGTTGCATCTTATCTCGTGGGAAGATGGGGCTAAAGGCCCAGAAGGTAAAAGCAACTGGTAAAAGATAAAAGCCATAAAAAATGAAACCTAGAGATGCCTCACCCAGGGATCTCCGAGAGGGCAATAAAAAGCCTCCCAGCAAGGAATAAGAGGGACCTAAGGAAAAATAACAAAAAACAAGACCTAGCCAAGAGGATAGGGGGTCTCATTACGAGCCAGCCTATTATGTTCATGGGTACCTAGCAGTATGACATTGTCGTTATCTGGTTACCACGCCAGGGTAGTGACCTTTGGTTGCATGGCCAAGGGAAAGGGGGTCTCATCACGAGCCAACCTTATCATCTTTGTGAAAGTGCTTGTGGGTAACACTATCAGCTCTGGTCACCATGCCAAGGCAATGTCCTCTAGTTAATCCTTGAAATAAAAAAAAGAAAGAAAATAAAGAAAAGAACAAAGGCAATAAAGGGCTTGGAAAGAATTGCATCCATGACGGGTACAACTCACCTTCTACAAAGGCACCCACAGGTAATATCATGCATCCATGGCTCTCACTCTACCCATATGTCTGGACATCCCTTAAACCACTTCACCTCATTTACATGGTTTGGATGAAACCCCTTGGAAACTTTCCTTTCCTTATGGATACTATCCCAATAGGGTATCTTGTCCTTTTTCTCGACCTTATATTGTAGGTTTTTGTAAAGTCTCTGAGATATTGAATGATATATCAGGGTTTTTATGCATATGTTTGATAATATTAATGATGAAATGTGATTAACATTTCTATGATCCCTGTGACTAATGAGCCCATGAGGGCATAGTTTTTGATGTGCAGGACCATGCCCGATGGACAGGTACCATCTGGACCAGTACACATGGGGAGATGATTAGTTCAGACCTCCATGGGGTTGAAGAGCCCATCAAATGGTTGCTGAGACCCCATCAAAGGGGCAGAGATAGGACAGTGTTTGACCGAGGTTTTGCACCAGAGAAGAAGAGGACGTTCCATCAGGGGCACTTTGGCTGAGCTAGGCCTAGGGGGATTGACCCACTTACAGTGGAACGTTGGCCCCAGATGAACCAGGACGTCACCAAGAGGCTTATGACATCATCATGAGCATATGGTAGATGGAAAGGGTTGTTGGCACGTGTGGCAGTTTAGAAGAGCCCAAGGAGGGCTAACGTTTGGATTCTGGATGCTGCACTAGCCCCAAAAAGGCCTAACATCTCCCTCAAGAGGGCTTGACGTCTCACTTTTTGCTCATTTAGGGTTTTAAAAGAACATTTAATGTAGAAACAATATGATTTTGGTTTATAGCCTTGTCGGTTATTTTTCATGACCTAAAATTAATTAAAGGTCATTGATACAGTATATATTGAGGAATTTTATCCTCCTTTTGAGATAACACACAACTCACTCTCTTGTGAGGTCTGATTTTTGTGCCCTAGTTTGGGTATTTGGTCTTTTATGTGAGGCGCACTTGTTGATGGAAGGATTATCTTGGCATTTTTGGCATTTCTCTTGAAGGAAGGTTTACAACTAAGGTTTGCACATGTTTTTTCTTCATGATATGTAAGTGTTATTTCTAAAAAACTTCTTAATTGAATGGTTGTAGGTTTGTATTCTTGCATTTACTTATAAATTTTCTGATTTAAAACCCTAGGTGACAAGCACACAAATAGGTCGTTGTCTCATGTCCCCTAAAAGAGAAATTCTCAGCCATTGAAGAAGGAAGGAAGAGCCTAGCCTTTGCTACACTCTTGTTACTTCTTCCCTTGTGATAGCCGTGCCTTTTAAAATTCAAGAAGGAGGAGACGTCCTAGGCCTAGGTTATCTACACCTAGGGTCATCCTGATTCTAGGGTTTGGTGATAGGGCCTTGCCTTTGCAACACTTTCCCTCACCACACTCTCGTGTCTTGATTTATCCTTTATGCTCGCTGTTTTGCCAAGTTTAACCTAAGGAAGGAGGAAAGAGCACGAGGCCTTGCATAAGCAACACCAAAGTGAGCCTCTTTCCCCTAAGGTTTTTCTTCTAGAGCCATTCCATTGCAGCACTTCAGAACTCTTCCCTCTAGTCCTTAGCCTTTTCCCTTCAACCTTTGCATCATCTCTTAATTTGACTCCATTTACCCTTAGGCACTGATCTTAGGTCTCCAACGTTGAAGTGATAGTGGTCAAACAAACTTTCAAACTCTTATAAATTGAAACCCTAACTAACGACTAACCCTAATAAGGCTGACGTCATCCTTGGTTATTCCATCTCGACACAACAATTTCTCTTTATAGGCAATTAGATGGTGGTTTGAAGCATTTATTGAGTAGAGGATTGATTGGATACACTGTTTGCTACATCATCTTGATATTTATTGATGAATTGATATTGTTCCATTGCTATATTAATAAACATTGATCTCATCAATATCTATTGTCATAATTGCTAAT
>JASDQU010029415.1:419-14066 GCA_032191745.1 Picea mariana | reverse complement strand
AAAGCAGATACTGTTTGTTTCCCTTCCCCTTCATTGTCAAATAAAAAATTGCTCCATTGTCAAATAAAAAATTGCTTGTTTCCCTAATAGATTTTCTTCCAAGAGAAATGCGAAATGAATAATTGTGCTCAAGGCTAGCCTTAGCTTGGGTTGGCCTTAGCTTGGGTTGGTGAAAACTAAAGAAAGATCCCCGTTCCATGGACGGAATCTGCAACGGAGTCTACGTCATATTGAAATACCTTCCAACGGCCCTGAATGTTGACAATTCCTTCGATTCCATTTATGAGGAACGCCTAACCAACCCGTTGGTTTCTCCCTGAAGGAGTCAAATTGAGCCCGCCATCGAGCCCGGCCCAAAGCGAAATGCCTTTGCTCAGTCCAGAGCGAGCATACGGCCATTCTATACTATCGATAGATATCCGTCCAAGCTCGTAAGAAGAGTAGAGATAGAAACCTTCGTGGACGGAAGAACCACGATCGTAAATGATAGTTCAAGCTCTGAGAATAGGTAGGCTGATCTTCCAAACCTAGGGTTGTACAACTGCAGCTAAGGAAGACGGGGGATACCCAGCCAACCAAACGGTGGGGTACCAGATTAATAAGTACATGTCAAAGTCTGTCTATAGAGTCGTTGGGTTTACGTATCCTTGCCTAATGTGCTATTTCCTTTTCTTTCGTCCTGTAGTAACAAGACAGTGGTAGGGTTTGAACCGGAACGGGGGCCGGAGAATCCACATGAGGTAGAAAATGAAACGAATGATAGAATGAGGTAGAGAATGAGAAATGAAATGTGTTGATAACTGAGGAAGATAATGAAACTCGCGGACAAGTGACAATTATATGATTTTACAATAATTTTTTAGTATGATTAGGTAAATGTTAAAAAGTAAACAGGTTAACGGATACATTTATAAATGCAAAGAAGTTATCAACAACAAATCTGACTCATTGATTTTGGAGGACTACTAAAAATATGTCAACATCTTCAATGCATAACTATCAGATCAGAATTTAAGAAAGATCATTAATTGTGCCCATGTCCAATAAGTATATACCTTTCGGTGTAACTACAATGTTTGGTTGTTATGTTTCCGTTAGGAAGTAGATCGACAGTGTTACGTACTACGGTGTTAGGTCGTATGTTTCCGTTAAGAAGGTGGGTTGCAAAATGCGTTGGGTGGTGGGTAGGGTAGGAATTTCAAATGAAACAGATACAGATAGTAAAATATGATGGTTTTGATAATCGAATATGATGGTTTTGACAATTTCGAAATCATTTTCAGAATTTCATGGAAGAATGTTGATGGTCTTTCAATATTTTTAATTAGAAGAAGAGACAAATCCATGTCATATCGTGGCTGGATCGCAAGAAAGCGCAGAACTTCTGAGAAGGGAGGGAAGCGAAATGACCGCATCGAATGAAAACAGAGATATTAATGTCGTGTTGTATGGCTCAAATCAAACTGTATGGTATGGCAACCAAAGTAGCTGATCTGGGGGCAGTTGAAGAAGTGGCGGCGTTCACCCCGTGTCTAGGGTTTGGGCGAATATACATTGTATTGGGGCCGTTTTCGGAAGGGTGGAATATAGAAGGGTACCTTGTCTTATAACCTAAATATATTGATATCTACTAGCATACCCCGAAGCGGGGAAGGAAACGTTAAACCAAATATGTATGTTGGAAAAGAAGGTGTTTTTATGTATGTTGGAAAATAAAGTGGTTTTTCTTAAATTACAATGTTTTTTCCAAAAAATAATATTGTTTGACATGGTTCAATGGTGAAGCTTTGTTCTCTCTTGTGATTAAACATTCAAGGAAACCCTACTTCAACATGTCTACAAGAGCACTCTCCACAAACATATCACACTGAAATTAATTTGTAATCAAATCTCTCTATATAACTATACTCCTCAGATCTAGGTTAGCAGTGGCAAACATTTTCAAGCTTCGCCTTAGAGAGGCAGACTCGTGGGAAAAAAAGGCCAACTTTCCCTCTCCTCTAAGTGTATCAACATTGAGTTGTCTCTTCCCTTATTCCTTTTTTTGCAAACTTTCCTATATTTTCTTACTTTAATAAGTCAAACCATTTCTACATTTCAGATATTGAAACAAAATACTTTCACATGCCTTTCATTTTTTATATTCAATGCCCACACTTTGATTCTCCTGTATATCGAACTTCTAACAAAACCCTTTATTTAATATCACTTTATTTATCATAAGGGTTTAGGACCCCTAACATGTTATTGAGTGTTACTTTTTCTAACTTTCGATACGTCACATGGTCATTTGTGACAAAATCTTTCCTATTGTATGGGTCGACATGTGTGCCTCACTTCTGTGCCAAATGACTTCTCTAACAACATTTGTTTGTGTGCCTTTTAACATAAGAAAGTTTGACAGAACAAAACCATGCATTACATATCTTTTGTGAGTTGTGTAATATGCACAAATCTCTCATCAATGTCACTTTTGTCGATCGGATTTTGTCAATGAAAAAGCAACACCATCATTTGGAAACAACATAGCTCATTGTCTCTCATCAACGATTTTCTCTCCATTCCACACCAAAAAGAAGTATATTTTTCTACAATGTATACCTTGAAAGCTTCAAAATATTTTAACTTCTTTTCTCTAGCATACTCACGTCTACAATGTTGTTGTAGGATACCTCTCAATGCTCATGAAATGTATGTCAGTAACAACTTATGATTGCATGGGCCTGGTTACCTCACGTATGCTATTATTTTCCCCTACCAAACAATCATATTTGTTCATATGCCCAACATGATTCATATTCAATCTATGAACCAAGCATGAATCTCTTGCCCAAAACTTTTGTTCATGAGTTCACATTGCCAAATTTGTTGATGATGTTTATCAATCAAAAACTCTTAGAGTCTCTCGCCATCTTCAACACAATATGTTTCCTACCAATCAACTCTCCACCATTTGACATACATAAATCTTGACAACCTTTATTGTTGTCTAATTGTTGACCCTTGATGATGTTTTGGTCAAACTCAAAAGGCAACTACCATTCAATTAATTTCACTTTTTCATGTTGTCAAAGCCACTCATCAAACCACTATCACCAATTTCACTCATTACTACCTCTTGTGTATCTATTCAAATTTTTTTATTTGAAATTTTGTACCAATGATCTCATCAATAGTGTGCATAAAATGCTTCTAACTTTCAATCTTAGGATCTTCAAATATAGGAAAAAAGAAAAAGATATTGAGTAAATAAATTACATAATTCACTTCTCTTTCTTTAACTTATATTAGTTGTATGTGCCTTTACTTATGTGTGACTCGCTAATTCATTACCTATACGAATTGTAACCTTACACACTTGCCTCCTTTATGCCACAAATTTTGGCCACTAATGTTTTATATACAATATTCACAGGGTGTAACCGTTACTCTAATAACCTAACACTAATAAAGTATCCCAAAATATTTCAAAGAAACATATTGAATCATGAAACATAGACGTTGTATCTTTGGAAATGTTTCATTATATCTTGAAAGAACATTAACGATCTAATGAAAATTAGATAATTATCATTTGTAATAGTGTAGAACAATCTATGCATTATTCCAGTGAACAATTTGGTAATAAGATACCTATTATGTGCTCTTGCAAAATTCTACCTCAATTGCCCTCAAATGCTTAGGATGTAAGATCAAGGAGACTAAGGACATGTTTCGCCTACTAAAATCTAGAAGTGGAAAGAAACATGCTCACATGATACAACTTATAAAATACCTAAAAGACATCAATGAAAAATTGTCCTTCGAGAAAGCCACTAATTAGAAAGGTCACATACCGCTAGGAAAAAAAAACAATAATGAAAGAAATTGTTGACAAATAAATAAAGTTAATATAGTATTAGTTGTTTGGATGATCTAATTTGAAATTGAAGTGATAGAGAAACTCATTTTGAGAGAAGAAAAAAAAAGTACACCCTCATTTACAAACCTTGTTAAATTAAAACACAAAATGAGTCATAGATACTAAATTGTCATCCCAAAAGACTAATACAACTTATATGCTTTAAGTTCAATCATTGTTTAAAGCCAATATTTCATTCATATTTAAATGGGTGCACAATAAATAATTAAAATAATTGGCCAAAGGTGGATTTTGATTGATTATATCTAAAGTGAGATTTTAGATTTTAGTGAAATAGTGGGGATTTTTACTATCCCAATTTTTTTCATAACGATGTAAGAGTATCCACAACACTCCTTCTTCGATTTTGATTGATTATATTAAAGTGAGATTTTAGTGAAATAATGGGGATTTTTACTATCCCAAAAATTTGCATAATGATATAAGAGTATCCGCTGCACTCCTTCTTCTTAATATGATATGTACCTTATTTTATCTTTAATAGAATCTAACAAGCACTGTTACTAAAAACATATTGTGATTAATTACTAAAAAAAAGAAAACAATAAGCACCATGCAAAGTCGTCTTCAGAACTCTCTGAAAATATGAATAGGCAATATTGAACCATAAATGGTCCACCAAATCATAGTTTCAACCTACCCATTCATAGTTACAGGTAGAAGTCTGCATGGTGGATTATGTATGCCATCAACAAGTGGTTAGGTTAGCCCATGCTTTTATGATACATGCTAGTGGTATCTATGTGGGTAGAGGGAAATTATGCTTAGTTATATCACTATTTCGTCTTAAATGACATTTTGAATTTATTGTGGCCAAATTGATTGACAGTGGTGCCAGTCGTTAGCGTGCCTCATGAAATCTCTCTCTTTATCGCAGAATAACCTAGTACCTGTTGCAAATATTTGTGTGTAATCAATGAAATATTATTTCAAATTAATATATACAAAAATAAAAACATAACATTTGAAAATGGATATGCCAAACACAAGCATTCAACCAATCTTGACATGTAGAGGAAATTTTCTTATCAATTCAAGGAACTCAACAAACATTAAATGTGTAATTTGTTTCCAAATCGATTCATCCAAAAGTATAATATCTGCACAGATTCAAAATTGAATTGTTTCCTTCCAAAGAAGAAGTAAAAGATGACACTGGTATGCATCAACTATTTTCCCATGCACTGAACCTCACAAGGAATTGAAGGTGGACATGCAATTTTAGAGAAACTGTTCATAGCCTCTTTTACACAAGATGTAGCTTTTAGTACTTGCACCAAATCTAACATCATCCAAATCATTTAAGACAATTTATTGGCCGATTTCAGAGAAAAGAATAAAGTATGTCTGCCCTTGAGACTAATGAGACAACATGCAACATATGCCTTGCAAGGGAAGCTGCAGGTTCAAAGGTATTACTGAAAAGTTAAACTTCCATGCCAAAATAGTGCCATCTTGTGGAATGAAAAGTCGTCAAAAAATTCAGTAAGGCTATAAAATTTAATAATATCATCACATAGATTTCACTTAACAAAGAAAAACACATGTGATTATAGAGAGAAAGGCGGGAGACTTACTTGTGTTTCAGCAAAAAGCATTTGATTAGCAACAACCAACAACAACCAGGGTATCAACTTGTCCCTGGGGCCATCTAAAGATAGCTCTGTCATTGTGGGAGTATTCCATTAGCCAATAGGATCATAACAGAGTGATTGTATTTATAGTATGTTGAGAGAGAAGAGTACACGAGGAGATGCACATGTTGGATATATGAGCGATGGTCACTTTTACATGAAGGGGTGAACACAGTGGCATTTCAGCTGGAGGTCGCTGATTACAAGAACAGTGTTACATCCTCTCTTAGCCTCTCACAGAGTCAATAAAAGTGTTACATCCTCTCTCAGCCTCTCACAGAGTCCGCGAGACCCATTTCCATACTTTATGTTCACCCTTTCCATCACCAGTGAAAAATAATCCACCAGGTCCAATCTGAAATGCTCACACCTCGTTTCTTGAGATTACTCTACCTCGTTCTCTAAACCTAAGACAAAACATATAAATGTTATTTTACCAAAAAAAGAGCCAATATGAGAAGATTAACATGATTGATGGTTCGCTGACTCACTACACAAATTTCAAAACTAACATTGTGAACTCCATAAATAAGTGCATTAAAGAATTCCTAGTTTCTGGAATATTTTAAAAACAGGTAAAAAAAGAACCTGAAATAGCCCAGAGGAATTCGAGAATGCAACCTGCTGCCATTCTCAGGAAAAACCAAAAAAACATTTCTAACATCTAATATTTTAGTGGGTGTTCTCCTATTTTTTCAACATATTTTGATGCTTTTGCAAAGTGTAGGGTTCACAATGAGTGACCATTGAAATATTGAACAACTCCCCCATTGTAAGATAGAACTAGAGAATTGAAAAGGAAGCAAACTCAAGGATTAAGATGTGTTCCCTTCTTCCCCAAGAGATTTTTGAAATACCCGTTTAAGGAATTCTTAACTTTTTACTGCCACGGATGACTAGGAATTTGGAATTTGCATGTATGAAATACTAAAAGAATACTGTGAAGTATGCAGAAAAACCTCCAACCAACAACATGAACTTGAGAACAAGTTTACTTATGATGGCAGAATGTAAAGGCACACACTATTATCATTGTAGGAACAAAGCAGAACACACTTGGCTTGTTCATTATTCATTCCACACAGCGCAAGAACACCCTGTGAGAGGGGAAACAAAATAAATAAACTTCACTTAATTCTGAGAAAAGAAACATAAACCTTGCATTATCTGGTGACTGGATAGGACTATTTGATTCAATTCTTTCAAGGCACGTCATTGAATGAGGCATCTTAGAGGCAACCATCCTTGGTTTCCACAAAGTATTTTGGTGTGGCACCCCACATATATTTCAAAATAAGCAAACAAATTCTTAGGCAAGTTGATGGCATGACTTGATGAGAGTTTAAACTGACAACTTACGACTAACCAGATGATATGCCTGATTGTTTCCAAACCACCAACGTATGTTTTATGTTTGTTCTCTAAGACTCATTCAACTAATTTTGTGGCATTACTCCAAAGCACCAACACACAATTTATCCATGGTTTCTTTACATTGTAGTTTATAAATAGACATAGGCTAATTCCAAGACATTACTCCAAAGCATCAACACACAGTTAATCCATGATTTCTTTACACTGTAGTTTATAAATAGACATAATCTTTTACTCTGATTAACTTGATAATTATTTATATTTCAGACCATATGAATCAACTAAAAAAATTCAAAAAACCGCTCTTAGATTAACAAAGCTATCGCACTGATGGAGACTATTGTTGATAAAAAATACCAAACCAATCACCCTCTATAATACAAATCATGGCAAACAATAAGCATCGTGCATTTAATGATTTTCTAGGTTAATCCAAAAACAACTCTTTATAAATCACCATTATGTAATTAATTTAGCTTCAATAGTTATACACATGCTTGGAGTTATAAGCAAAAAAAACTCTTTATAAATCACCACTTTGTAATTAATTTAGCTTCTGCAGCTATACACATGCTTGCATAGACTGGCTTGCCTCTAATAAACCATTCTCTCAAAACTCCTAAATTATCTTTCCCATAACTACAAATCAGAAATATCTTATCAGATTTATAAGGAAAATAAAAATACTTACTATGAATAGTAAGGGAAGTCAAATATAAAATCCATTGAATAGTAAGGGAAATCAAATATAAAATCCATTGATTGTGAAATACTAGAATAGTAAGGACAGTGAAATATAAAAACCATTGATTACGAAATACCAGAATACAAATCTTGAGTTCGCGACCCATTTAACTCATTTTGGCTATTGATTCTCTCAAAAGACTATAAAATAATAACGAATTAAAAGAGTAAAACTAATATAAGAACCAAAATTCGAATACTAAAGGATTTAAAAAAGAATTCACGAAAAGTTTGAAACAATAAAGAATGGTTGCAAAGATACTATACAGGCATAATAAATTAAAGCAACTAAAATTATTCTCTCAATTGTTCTGAGAATTTGAATTTGAATAAAGAATCCATGAAAGGTCTCAAAGGTCTGAAGCAAAAAAGAATTCTTACAAAGACAACCTACTTCCAGAAGCAAAATTTGAAAATGTCCATGTTCTCGAGCTTTGTTTCTTTACTGTCCTGAGTTTCACCATTGAAATTTATATTTGGTAACTTCATTTACTGTATTTGTTATCGGATTCAAAATCCCGTTGATAATTAATATGTTTTTTGAAGGGATGAGGCCAGATGTTTGATAACACCTGTCATGGAGAGTGCATGGATAGTAAGTGGCATAAATGTATGGAGAGGAAGTGGCAAAAAACAATGTTACGAATGGAGGGTGGATAGTATGGGACCTTGCATGAGGCCCACGTGCCTCCTACTCCATCAAATAAAAAAACAATTAAACAAGAAAACCTTGCCTCATCTCTCTTCCATCTCCTTGTGCCACTTTGCCTGGATCTGACCTTTCTCTTCCACTTTGCACAAGCAAGGGTGTGAAAAGCTTCCTATTCAAGCCACTGGCCCGTAAATTTTCTCCCTTATAGCTTGTCAAATAATGCACTTATGTATCCTCTCAGCACTTTGCTACCCCATTCTCCTCCACAAAAGTAAATTTCAGATTCATAATGAGTATGAATGATCCAGATTTATGTGGGAATACAATGAAATACATAAATACACATAAACATAGAGATTCAATGGAAATAAGACTTCATTTCATTAATAACAAATGACTGAAAAATGCTTACAGACAGAATGGAAATAAACTAGCTAGGGCGCTTGTAGCTTATCTTCGAGAAGAGATGTGGTGGCTACTGGCCTCTGAACTGCCTTTTACAATGAGGCTCGACGTCCTATATATTACCGAGAAACAATGGAAAACCCTAAACATCCAAAAACCTAACCCTAGGAGATGAAACACTAGAATATGGGCCCCGTTGGGGTAAATTGGTACATCAATTTCCTGGGGTTGTAACTTTGGCATATTATCTCCGTTTGACACACATGATACATCGTTAGAAAGATCTATCCAAGGACTACATTGTAGATAGCGAATATCGAGTCTGAAATAGACTCATATTCGCCAAAGCATTCATGCCCAAAAAACGTCGTTTAGGGCCTCAAGACAGCTCCGGAAGTTCAGGACCCAAAGCACTGCTAAAAATAGTAAATTGTGCTACAATTAAGGAAACTAAAAAATTGAAAGAAACAATGGCGTGGGTCCAAGTGGAATAGGTGGGTGGCCACCAATATCCACCTGGATCAGTCCTCCCCCCTTAGGAAGCAATGGTCCCCATTGCATTGAGTTCCTCCATGAGATGATGAAACTTTTGCTGAACTTGGTCCCTAGTGAGCCACTTGCCCTGGTGAAGGAGTTGGCCTGCTTTGACAAATCGATATAGTTGGATCCTCTATTGGAGGGTGTTCCTGATCTGTGTGTCCATAATTCGATCAATTGTGGCTTGCTCCATGCAACTTGGGTTTAACTCTGTTGGTGTGAGTTGTTCTGCCATGTCGAATGTGTCTAGTAGAGGTGGATAGTAGGGCTGAAGGCGGTCCACATTGAATAATGGGTGCAGACCAAGGAATGGTGGAATACCGAGCTCAAAGGAATTGTCCCCTATAGCCTTGGTGATGGTGTATGGCCCTTATCAAAGAGGGATAATCTTGCGATAGGGTCCAGCGAGTCACTCCTTTTGCAAATGTAGCCACACTTTGTCACCCACCTAGAAGTTGTGTGGCACTTGATCTTGATCATGTTGTTGCTTGTACTTAGCATTGGCTTTGTCCAAGATGTCATGAACTTTTTGGAGGATGTGCTGAATGTGCTCAATGAAGTTTTTTTCCTTGTTAGCCTCAGACTGGACATGGGCTGAATCTACCCAAGTAGCCGCAAATGGCATGGCTACGTCAATGGGAAATAGTGGCTGGAATCCCAAGCCCACTTGAAAGGGGTTGTGGCTAGTTGAGCTATGGAGAACCCGGTTGTAGCTGTGTTGTACATAGGGGAGGATCTCATCCCATGTGTGTGGATGCTTTGAGTTGTACATGCAAAAAATGTGTACAATCATCCGGTTGACGACCTCTGTCTGGCCATTAGTTTGCGGATGGAAAGCTGTGGACTTGGTGAGCTTGGTGTCCAACATCAACCAGAGGCTGGAGAAAAATGTACTGAGGAATCTATTGTCCCGATTTGAGATGATAGACTGTGGGATCCCAAAGTCTACCCACACTCGTTCAAAGAAGAGTTTAGCAGTGGCTTCTGCTGTGATATTCTTCTTGCAGGCCATCATAATGGACATCTTCGAGAATCGGTCGACAACCACAAAAACACGGTCATTGCCATGCTTAGTAGAAGGAAGGCCCAACATGTAATCCATAGAGATGGATTACCAAGGTTGACTAGGGGTAGGAAGAGGAGTATAGAGGCCTTGCTTCTTGATGGTTGGTTTGGCAATGACACAAGCAATGCAGGACTTGATGTACTTCCCAACATCCTGTCGAAGGTTCGGCCAATAGAAATACTTTTGCAGTACTGCCATGGTTTTCTCGACCCCAAAATGCCCAGCAACCTGACTGTAGTGCGCCTCCCAAATCATCTTCGCACGCTCGCTTGAAGGAACACAAAGGTGTCCCAGGTGACAAAGCAGGGCATCCTGGAGGTGAAAATTGGGAACTTTCTTACCCTCCAAGAGTGTATTGTATCTGTGGCCAAATTCTATATCACTTGTGTAGAGAAGCGGCCAATCGGAAGTCTCGTGCCCACAAGAGGTGAGCACAGTGGTTAGCACCAGGATGGGTGGTCGAACGAGGCAGTCTGCAACATTATTGGTGTTGTCTTTCTTGTACTTAATGTTCAAATGAAACTATTGCAGGTATGTGGACCACTTCTGATTGCGATCATTTTTCAACTTCCCTTGTGTCTGTATGAACTGTAGGGGTCGATGGTCTGTGTGGATGACCGTTTCCTTTCCCAAAATGTAATGCTTCCATTGCTGACAAGCATGCACAATGGAATACATTTCTTTGTCATAAGTGGGATACTTCCAGACAATGTCGAAAAGTGTCTCACTGTGATATTCCACTGGATGCCCATGTTGAGTAAGGAATGCCCCAATGGCATAGTTAGAGGCTTCTGTCTCGATCTCAAATGGTTGCTGCAAGTCTAGTAATGTGAGCACTAGTGCAGAGCAGAGGCGATGCTTCAACTCCCCGAACGCCTTTTGTTGAGGTTCAGACTAAAATAATTTTTCTTTAGCCCCTCCCTTGGTGACCTGACTCAAGGACCAAGTGATATGAGAGAATCCCAACACAAACCTACAGTAGAAATTGGAAAGACCTAAAAAGTTGCGCAACTCTGTTAGGGTGGTTGGGGCTGGCCAATCCCGAATGACTTGGATCTTTTTTGGATCCACATGCAAGCCCCGCTCATCAATAATGTATCCCAGATACTGAACCTGGGTCATGCCAAAAGTGCATTTCTCCAAATTGGCACACAACTTGTGTTGTCGCAGTGTTTGGAGAACCTATCGTATGTGGTGGAGGTGCTCTTCCCAAGTCTGGCTGAAGATCAGAATGTCATCCAATTACACCACTACAAATGAGTTGGTGAATGGTCGTAGGATGTTTTCCATTAGCCTCATGAAGGTTGCAGGGGCATTTGTCAACCTGAATGGCATGACCAACCATTTAAAAAGGCCCTCCTTGGATTTGAAGGCAATCTTCCACACATCAAAGGGTTCGATTGGTACCTGGTGATACCCTGACTTCAAGTCGATCTTGCTGAAATATTTCACCCCCTTGAGTTGGTCCAGAAGGTCATCAATCTGCGGTATCGGGTACCTATTCCGAACAGTGATCTTGTTTAGTGCCCGATAGTCAATGCAAAGTCTCCAAGTCCCATCCTTCTTCTGCACCAACACGATCGGGCTCCCATAGGGTGATGAACTCAGCCAGATGTGACCTTTCTGCAACAGCTCCTGAATCTACCTCTTGATTTCGTCATTCTCTAGAATAGAGTGCCGATAGATGGGTCCATTGGGCAATGACACACTTGGGGTCAGATTGATGGGGTGCTTGACCTGGCAGTGTAGAGGCAACCCTGTGGGGGAGGTGAAGATGTCCTCATACTCCTCCACGACCTTATCCATCTGTTGTTTTCGTGTAGCAGGGCCTTGTTTGGAGGTCATGGCCACAGTATTCTTCTTTCCCTAAGGGCGGATCATCAAGAAAACAAATTTCCTGGTTTTGGAAATGAGCTTATTGCATTGTTTTACAGTAACCAAAGAGATGGTGGTAGGCGGTGCTATCTTTGGTATCCTATACAGCTTATTGCCCAAGGTGATAATAACAGCATGAGGCTTGGACTCATACACAACATGTCGCTTCCACAAGTACGGTTGGCCTAATAATACATCAGAAACATCAAGAGGAGCAATGTCACATAATGCCTCATCCATGAAGGGATTGATGCTGTAGGGAAGGCGACATTGTTGGCTGACGCGGAGGTCCCGTCCTTGGTGCAACCACCTGATGGTGTATGGTTATGGGTGTGTTGTGGTCGCCAAGCCTAGACGCTTCATGACCTCTACCGAGATGAGGTTCTTCTGGCTCTCGCTGTCGACAATGAACTGCAACGGGGAACCCTTTACCCACATCTTGGAATGGAAGAGATGCTCCGCCTCCTCTGGATATTCTAGTTCCTCCTTCTGGATCTTCGTGGTGGCAACGGTGGCATTGGGATCTGCATCGATAATATACTTCCCCCTGTCATTCCCCTTGTCAGGTTCTGATTTAGAGTCGGATCATGCATCCGATTCAGAAGCCTTCAACTCGGCTACCAGTGACTGCTTGACCTGACACTCACTTGTGTTGTGAGTGGAGCTCTTATGGAACTAACACCACTTACCCGTGTCTTTTTTTGGCTTCGTGGTGTTGTTCTTTGCTTGTGGATTTGGCGAGTTATCTTGGGCCGCTCCGCCTTGGCTTGGTCCTTTGTTCTGCGTTTTGGTGGTACCTTTCCCTTGCTTCTGATTCGCAGACCCAAAGTCTCACTTTTTCTGTTTGAACTTCTGCTCAATCTTGGCAGCATATCAGTATGCCACACCAAGTGAGGAGATGTCGAGGAACTCCATTTCCTCCTGAATGTATCTATGCAGACAACTACGGTACTTTAACACCAAATGTTTCTCTGAATCTTTGATACCCAACTTTGTACATAGGGTGTGAAACAAATTCGTCATCTCATGCACATCTTGGTCCCTTTGCTGCCGCAACATAGTCCATTGTATGTATTTGTCCTCATAGCTCCCCACGAGATAATATTGTTCCTTGATGGAATCTCAAAAATAATTCCAAGTGGGTGTGGCCGAGAACAAAGAGGGTTCCCCCTCTCCCTGTTGCTCCAAGTAGGCTTCCCACCAGTCCTTGACATGGGGGGCAGCTTTGAGGAGTGTGAAAATAATCCTTTATGGGTCGAAAAA
This sequence comes from Picea mariana, assembly GCA_032191745.1. Classification (NCBI taxonomy): domain Eukaryota; kingdom Viridiplantae; phylum Streptophyta; class Pinopsida; order Pinales; family Pinaceae; genus Picea; species Picea mariana. Next base: position 594 of record JASDQU010029415.1, on the reverse strand, counting down.
TTCATGAACCGAGAAATATCCTTCTAACAGATTCAACCATCTAGCTACGGCATCTGCATCTATTTGACCCTCAAATATGGGAATGTCAATGTTTACTTGTACCTTAAAAGGAGTGGTGCCTCCAGAGTGGCTGTTGGATGTTGATGCACCGCTAGTGGGAATCCATTGAAGAATC
>JASDQU010029414.1:7242-17916 GCA_032191745.1 Picea mariana | reverse complement strand
GGTCTATGGGTATGGGGTGGGGACGATTGTAACAACCCTCTGTTACGCCTAAGAAAAGTGAAGCACAAAGGTAAAAAAAAGATTGCATTAAGAAATTAACATCAACACATGATCACATCAGTGCCTAATCAACAACAACATAAGTAAAAGTAGTACCAGCTACTCATCATGGAAAACTAACGACACATTCAACGTGTCAACGAAGGATAGTGACACATAGACATAAACAACGTAGGAGATCAATCATCATAATCATCTTGAATAATTTACAACGACGTACAATCAAATAATGAATATAAAATGACTACTTTCCCAACCTACCCTGCAAGGTAAGGACCTCCAAGGACACATAAGCAATGCTCAAGCCCATGTTCCAATTGATTTAAACCATTTAAGGTCTCAGGGATGGTGACTGTTCTGAGGAACAAGGAGGTGTCTACATCCCACTAACGCAATCAATCCAAGCAACTATCTAAATCAGATGCAACAACTATCATTCATTTAATCAATCCATTAATCCTAAACATCAATTAACCATGGCACAAGGGTAACCATCATCGTTATCAATCATACATCAACATTTAAATATTCGTTGCACGCGAGAGTAAACAATTCTAGAACATTCACATGTCAACTTAAGTAATGACACAAGATTAAATAGAAACTACTCATGACGCAAGAGTGATCAACATTAAAATTCAAGGTGCAAGAGAAATGTTATGAAGCAATCAAACGACCACTTAAATTAAGGCGCACAAGTAAATTTTATTACTAAACTAATCATGCATCATCATTAGCAATGCGCATGAGTAATCATAGATAAATCATTGTACATCCATCATTATTCTAGTGTGCAAGCAATCCAATTATTTAAGCACAACATAATCAAGGCACGAGGCAAATATTCATTAAATTTTTATGGCGCCAAAAGTAACTACACACATGTCTATCCACACATAGCTATATATCATGTTGCAAGTAATTGCTAATTAAATTAAAGCGAAGATGAAATAATCAATCAATCCATCCAATGTCAACATTAATTCAATGGCGCCAGATGACTCATTACTTAGTCATTTCACATCAACAATTTCATAGCGCAAGGAGTCCAATGTCTAAACAATCATTCTTTACATCATGTTTTTGTTGCGCGCTCTAATGTATAACAACATACATTACAGTATAATTTCAGTGCGTGCAAGGAATTTATTTATTTAACTAGTCATCCAACAAGTTTAATTTTGTGGTGCAAGTATCTAAAAAATTAATCATTAATATCCAATGCGAAATCATCAAAAAACATCTAAAAGTGATATATCTAGCTAGCATTAATGTTTACTTAGCAATGGCCAAATGAATTAAATGTGGATATATGTTTTAATATCAACCTCCCATATGTATTTACACGTCATTCTCCTACACTTGCATATTATTCAATTAATCTAAGATAATGAATATTATTCTAAAATAATTTTTTTTCAAATTCTGAACAATGTAGAAATAACAATGAAGGAAAAGCATTAAGAACCCTTCCATTTATAATTAGAAACTCTTAAATAACATAATAATTGTCTAAATTTCCTCTCTATTCATAAATAATTATTTTTCAACATTTTAGATTATTAGTTGAGACTACACAGATATAATTGAGGGAAAAACACACAGATAATAAGTGAGAAACCACAGAGTAAGGGAGGGAACTTTGTTGGGACACTAAGGGAAGAAAACGTCGAGGAAGGAGAGGGGAAGCAAGCCGAGCATTTCACGAAAACGTATAGAAAGCACCCAAAATTTCGTCGGGCAAGAGATCACAAATCATTGTGTGGAAAAAGGTAAATTTGTTGCGATTGTAGGGACATTTCGTTGTTTAAAAGGGTGCAAATTCGTTGGGCTTTGGACGGAAATTTCGTTGTGTAAAGAGTGAAAACTCGTTGGGCTTTGGACATTTGATGTGAAAAGAGTGCAAATTCACTGGGCTTTGGAGGGACATTTCGTTGTGTAAAGAATGAAAATTTGTTGGGCTTTGGAGGGACATTTCGTTGTGTAAATAGAGAGCAAATTCATTGAGTATGAATACGAATTCAGAAGGTCACAAAATTCATTGATAAAGAATATGAAATACATTGAGCATGAACATGAAATTCACTGGATATTTTTCTCAACGCGGGGTGAATAAATCCATCAAGGGTTTCAGAGAAAACATTGTGGAATTACAAAGGTAACAATCAAATTGTTGGGTTAAAATCCAAGTTAGTTCACAGTACTAATAGTGGTAATTAATGTTGAGTGTGGGAGGTGAACATTGGGCAAATTTGATAGCCAACATAGGAGGCTTCGGGTAAATCTTTAACAGAAGCTCTGAAAAAATATCGCAGAGGGAAAGATCAAATGATGGGTTATTTTGCATGTAAATTATAGAGGTAAAAATTGAATAATAACCAAGCAAAATGTAGAGATCGCATGAATAAATTGCCGAGGGTATATGCGAAATCACTGGGCAAAATTTCATGTAGACTACAGAGGTAATAAGTGACTGAGTAACCAAGAAAAAACACAGATCAATCCATTTAAATTTAGATGCTTGGGTTAGCGACTTCACGAGAGAGTAAGATTCGAACAATGCTGGGTGTGCATCAAAGGGAAATATTCATGGCCAAATCTCAACTAGAAGGGTAGGGATCAACATTCTAAACACAACTTTTCAAGCTCAGAAATAATTAAAAACCAAGAATTCATTCGGAATCAAGCCTAGAAATTAAATAAAACATCAAGGGTTGTCTAATCCATCCTAAAATTTCAACACACTAAGAAATAAAAGAAAACACGATTGAATGAATTAAATCCTAATTCAAATCTCGAATTTCAATAAATACTGTAGTCGTCGTCTGAGATGTACTTGATGATTTTCTTCGACAATTGATGTTTCCTCCTTGCTCCCGCTTGCTAATCATCGATACTTCACCAGTACCTCCCAACCAAAGCTAGGGGTAGTCTTCTTCCCCCTTATCCCCCCGAGCCACAAAGGGGCCACACAAAAACACAACCAGAAAACTCTAGCTCCCAGCTCGCCTTGCAAGGTCCAACTACCACTCTCTCTCTTGAGCTGGGTATCCCAACTCTCACATGGAAAATCAATCAAAGAAATTTTGGCAGCATAACCTTACACATACTAGTCATGATCCATTCCTCTTCTCAACCATTTCTTTTATAGAATTTTTCTTAGTGACCACTTGTCATTGCACATTTAATTTGTTTTATTAAAAATTATTTAGGAATTACTCCCCCTATACACTTGTCACCCGTTCCCTTAGTTGCACCAATTAATTCACCATTTAATTTAATTAAATGCAATTTCCCTCACCCATCCTAAAACCGCACCTAAAATTACTCCTAGTTGTCTATTTATTCCCTCTATTTCCTTTTTAATGATTGACGCCTTTCTAAAACTTAGTTGTGTTTAATTTAGAAAAGTTCTTTATTTAGACTAGACTAGATCCCTTCTATGCTTCCACATTCATTTTTATATTTGTTTCATTTCTTATCTTAGTTCCAATTTGGTATTCTTTTGCGCACATTTATATAATTAAATCTTTAGATATAAATTTGTACTCTTTCAATTCCTAACTTGATTTTTCTTCATCCCCCACCATTTATTAATTTTATAATTTTTTATTTTTTTTGTCTTCTTATCCACTTTAGACTTAGGATCAAATTTTTAAACTAGGCTTAAAATTTTTAAGGAGATTTTATAATTAGTAAAAATTACTCATTTAATAATTATTTTAAGTCCGACAATGTCAAAACAAAAATTGTTTTCTAGGCACCTAGGTTCATTGATTCACCTTTATTAAAATCGCAACGTGCCCTTCAAGACGCACTCTGTGATCCAAGGGTGCCACTCGACTTTATTCAAGTTTTATTTATGCAACGTGCCCTTCAAGACGCATCGCGTGCTCCAAGGGTGTCACTCGCCTTCGATTGATTTTGGTAGTTTTCCAACCCTTGGAGTCAATACTCCATTACAAGACCTTGTGAGAGACTAAGGGCCTCTAAGGAATAAGGGCCTTGCCTTATTGTGCGCCCCTTAGAATCTTCATGAGCAATTGTCTCATTCTTCCCTCACGACATCCTGGATCCTTGAACTAGGTAATCATTAACCTACAATCTAAGCCACGGTGAGAGTTCTAGTAGGTTGTGGTAGGATTGCTGCCACACCTCTCCCTCAATATCTGGTTGTTGTGCATGGCCCCTTTACTCCTTATGTGAGTCTGATTAGCAAGCAATTGCCAGCATGCACCCATCAACGAAACACTATCAACGATCCATAAACAACATCATAATATACCCAATCATATGTCACATATGCATAAATAGAAATACCCAAACCATATACAATCCACTCCCTAACTCGATCTAGAGTCCAAGGAGGTCCATTGATGCCATCGACATACTCAATCTATCAAGTGTCCTACAAACTCAGGAGAAACCTGTCAATAGCGCCTATCTATACATAGATATCAAATAACATAACATCATAATCCAACAACATCATCATCATAATCCATAAGAGAAACATACAACCATATACAAAATTGGATAACTTGCATGCAAGTGTCCACAAAGAATAAGTCAAATCATGTGCGTGCAAGAGAGGGATGTTACATACACCCCCTCTTGGTTTAAACTTTGTCTCAAAGTTTCAGAGTATATGTGCAATAATAAACTATCTAACAAGATCTAATATGTCTAATTATCAAACAAAAATGGAAACTACTGACGCATATCATATGCGTCATCCCAGGTAGCCAAGTGTGGACTATAATTGTCCCACTAGACCTTGACCTGATCAATTGTTCGATGCCGTAGTTATTAAACACGATGGTCTAGAATGTGGATTGGCTCCTCCGTGAGTGCACCCTTGTCTGAAACCTGCAAGGAACTCATGGCAATCACATGTGTAGGATCACTAACATAATGTCGCAAAACAGATACATGAAAAACATCGTGCATACGCCTCAAAGAATCAGGAAAGGGTAGTCGATAGGCCACGGGACCTTTCTTTTCCACAACTTTGAAAGGTCCCACAAACCTAGGAAAGATTTTAGCACCCTTCCCAAACTTGATCGAACTCGTGTGTGGTTTCACTCGTAAGAAGACTCGATCACCAACTTCATAACTACGGTCAACGCGAAGCGCATCAGCATAACTCTTCTACCAATCCCGCGCTTCTTTGATCCTTTGTCTTATCGTTTTCATTTGTTCTTCCATTTCTTGGATCGCTTCTGGTCCTACAATGACCCTATCCTCAATTCGATCCCAACTCAAAGGCGTCTGACACAGTCGCCCGTAAAGAAACTCAAATGGTGCCATATTAATGGTGCTTTGATAGTTTTTTTTGTATGCAAACTCTACCAATGGAAAAAACTCCTCCCAACACTTTTGTTGGTCCATCACGTACATACACAACATATCTTCTAAGATTTGGTTCGTTCTTTTTGTCTTCCTTCCTGTCTCCAGGTGATACGTGGTACTAAAGTTAAGTTGGGTTCCCAAGGCCTCTTGGAAACTAGTCCAAAAGCTTCCTGTAAACACCGATCCTCGTTCAGATATGATCCTCTTAGGCACGCCATGCAATCTCACTATCTTGCTGATAAAAAATATTGAAATTTTTGGCGCTTGATACGTCATACGCAATGGAATAAAATGTGCACTCTTTGTCAAGGTGTCCACTACCACAAAAATTGAGTTGTGCCTCCTTACCGTCAACGACAATCCCACAATAAATTCCATTGAAATGACCTCCCATTTCTATTCCGGAATAGCGTGTGGTTGTAGTAATCTTGTTGCATGTTTATGTTCAACCTTCACTTCCTATCATTCTAGACATCTCGCCACGTAGTTGACTATGTTTTCTTTCATTCCTTTCTAGAAGAATAAGGGTTTAAGGTCTGCCCTTATTTCTGTGACTCCTAGATGATCCATGTACACTTCTCTATGAGCTTTGTTTAAGATCAAACTTCTCAACTTGTCATTAGGCGATACGTAAATCTAGTTATGATACCTCATTAATCCTTCGTTGTCCACCGTAAATCCCTAAAATTTTGGTACCAACATGGTGTCATGTCTGATATTTTCCTTAACCTCTTTATGCTAGTCATCGTCACGTTGTACAATTAGAATATTTTCATGAAGATTCATCTGGAGTGGTATCACTGAAAACACGTGTGGTCTCTAACACAACACATCTTCCACTTGGTTCATTGTTCCTTTTAAGTAGGTAATCTCAAAATCATACTCAAGAAGCAGTTCTAACCAACTCCTTTGTTGCACGGTCAAGTCACTTTGCATAAAATGTGTTGCAATCCACAGTGATTTTTTTTTCCAGTTCAAATTTCCATCCAATCAGGTAGTGCCTCCACACACTTACGACATACACAATGGCCAAAAAATACAAATCGTTCGTCACATAGTTCTCCTCATTCTTTATTAACTTCCTTAATATGTAGGCGATCACTCGACCGTCTTGCATCAAGAATCTTACTAATCCTTCCTTGGATGCATCTTTGCATACCAAGAAGTCCTCATCCATGTCATGGACTTTTAGTATCGACGTTGTCATCAATAACTCCTTGAGCCTTTGAAATTCTTCTACGCATTTCTCGGTCCATACAAAATTCCTTTTTTTCTTCTGCAATTCCGTGATCGGATTTGCTATCTTTGAAAAACCTTCAACGAACCGTCGATAATATCCAGCTAATCCCATGAAGATACGTACTTACGACATGTTCCTCGACGTGGGCCATTCCATAATATCGCCTACCTTTGATGGATCTACATAGATTCCTTCATCGATGATAACATTCCCTAAATAATGAATCCTTGATTGTTAGAAAGATCATTTCGATAGTTTCCTGTATAATTTGTTCTCTCGTAAACATTGTAGTACCAGGCACAAATGTTTGTCATGTTCTTTCATCGTCCGAGAATATATCAAAATGTCTTGAATGAATACTTGAAAAAACTTGTCCAAGTATTCGCAGAACACCCCATTCATCAATCTCATGAATACCCCTGGGGCGTTTGTCATTCCAAACGGTAAAACGATAAACCCGTAATGTCCAAACCTCATCTTGAATGTGATCTTAGGAATGTATTCCTCCTTGATCTATAAATGGTGATATATTTATCTCAAGTCAATCTTCGAAAACAATGTCATGCCTTTCATTTGATCAAACAAATTGTCTATTCTTGGCAACAGATACTAGTTCTTGATCTTTTCCTTGTTCAATTCACGGTAGTCAATGCGGAGTCTCCACGACCCATCCTTCTTCCGTATGAAAATAATAGGTGCACTCTAAGGTGACACACTTGGACGTATAAGTCCTAGGTCCAACAACTCTTTCAATTTCATTTTCAACTCCTGTAACTCAGGGGTCGACATCCGATAAGGATTTCTTGCTATCAATTCAGTTCCAGGTTTTAAGTCGATGGTAAATTCCAATTCCCTTTCAGGTGGAAAACTTGGTAAATCTTCTAGGAATATGTCTACAAACTCTCATACTACTAGAAGGTTTTCTAATCCTTCTGCCACACCTGTGTCGTTTAGAGATAGTATTGCATATATCTTGCATCCCTTGCACATGCTCTTTCGTAGTTATAGGGAAGAGATGAACATTAGGGAAACTCCCTGGTTTCTTCCTACAATCACTCGTCTCTGTCCCTCATCATCGGCCAAACTCAATTGTTTCGTCTTACAGTTGAGTATCATAGTATGTGATTCCAACCTGTCCATACCGATCACGACATCATAAGATCCTAATATCATGATGTACATGTTTGATTTCATGACAAAATATCCCAGGTTAAGGCTACAGTCTGTAACCTTTCCTCCAACCTTCTTCTTGTCTTGAGAAGCCATTTCCACATAGCTAAACTCGTCCTGTTTGACTTCCTTTACCTTAATTCTCTTTATCCCTACACCAGAAATAAATATCTCTGTAGCACTTGGATCTATTAAAATACTAAAGGTTTGGTTAGCGATGGTACATGACGTCTTGAGCATAGTAGACTAGTGCTCGGCCTGGAGGTTATTCACTGCTGCATGAATGCGATGGGCCTTGCCAAAATCTCCTACTGTAGTGTGTCCGACAAACCCGACTTCTCTGGCCCTCTCAACCAGACAATCACGCTGGTAATGTGGCTCTCCACATGTCCAACATCCGGTCTTCGGTTCATTACTCTTGGTCTCCGAAGTAGAAGTTGATGGCCTACTAGTCTGTTCTGTTGAACAGGACTGAACTATTGTTGTTGCAAACGATGCTAGTGATGGTGATGTGGTCCTCTATAGGAACTTTGTTGTTGAGGCACTGATATCCGTGGTGTCGTGAATGTGGATCCTCTCGGAGTGCCTCTATTCCCTGATGCATATTTAGTGGGTGTCTGATGTCGTTGCGCACCAGAAGTCGCCTGTCCCATTGGTCTCGCAGGAGTCCTACTCTGACCCCCATTGATCAGCTCTTCCTTAGCTATGAGGGACTTCTGGAAAAAATAGTGCAATGTTTGAGGCATTAGTATCCTCACTTTCGCATGAATGATGACGTTAAGGCCAAACAAAAACTTGTTGACCTTGAGCTTCTCGGTGTTGAGATGTGGAGCATACCTAAGCAGATCCATGAAACGGGCCTCATACTCGGGCACTGTACGACTGCCATGTCGTAAGGCATTGAATTCATTGAGTTGGTGCTCAATGAATTCCTCATACAAATACCTCTCCTGGAGCCCATCCTCGAATAGTTCCCATGACACGTCTTCAACAGCCATGTTCAGTTGTGGTAGGAGCGTCTTCCACCATAGAAGATCGCTCCCCTTCAGCTGAAAGACCGCCATGAGGACCTTCATGTTGGAGGTATAGTCATGAACTGCAAAGCACATCACCATGTTCTCTAACCATGCCTCGGCGGCATCGTCATTCGTGGCACCCGAGAATTCGAGAAACTTGACCTTCTCGAGTTCTCAGTGAACATTACTAGTACCAGCTAGGGTGTGTTATGGACCCTTAGGGGGTACAGGCACCCTAGCCTCATCTCTATCCATACGGCTAATCAAGGCCACTGACATCCTCTGAAAGTACCTCATCAACCCAACCACATCCCCCACAACAATATGTTCATGTCCAATGACTTTTTATTCTCCTTGGGGTTTAGACCCCTCTGGCGTGGATGTTACTGGAGGCGTCACACTTCCTCTCCTAGTACCAGTTCATATACCTCTGCATCGTCCTCTAACCATGATTACCTGCACAAACACCATTCAATTTAATTATTGATAACTTATTAATTGAGTGTTTGTACAATGGAAGGCATAATGATCCCAAGTCACGAGGTTGAACCTGCTCTGATACCATATGTACCAACCCTCCATTAAGCTACAAAAAATGAAGCACAAAGGTAAAAAAAATAATTGCATTAAAAAATTAACATCAACACATGATCACAACAATGCCTAACCAACAAGATCATAAGTAAAAGTTGTTGATTAAGGTTGGTTGTCATTGATGTCAACCCTTGAAGAAATCCCCATAGCACAAAGGTTGGGTAATGGACCCAATATTGTTTAATGTGAAGATTACTCATTATTGTCTTGTTATGGTTGATAATAAGTATAAATGTATGAACTCCAAAGTGGTCCCCTTATGGTGAAATCCCTCACGGGAAGACACTTTGCGGATTGAGTTATCCTAGAAGTATGGTTAGAGAAACCATGATTATTTGTGGAATAATGAGATGAAGGTTAATGATTTTTTCATTGAAACTATCCTATATGTATAGTTCTTGTCATGCCATTTCTGGTGGTATGTGGAACATCACATAACTCCTCACGGTTAGAGAGTTATGGCCATGAGAAGTTGGAGAACCTAGGTTTGGGTAATGGACCCAAGTTTATTTGATGGATAATGGTATGAGTTTTGATATATTTGTAGGTAATACTATTCTATATGGATGGTACATGTCATACCATTTCTGGTGGTATGTGGAATGTCACGTAACTCCTCACGGTTTGAGAGTTACGACCTTACGAAGTTGGAGGACCCTCTTATGTCATCTAGAAGCCCCAAAAGGTCAAAGTAGTCAAAGTGGTTTAAGAGATTTTAGAAGGTAAATAATAAAGTTAATTGATGAGTGTACTATAATTCAAAGTGAACAAAAAATAAATTACTTAAATAATAAATTTAATGGAGNAAGGAAAGTGGGCAAAGTGACCTAGAAGATGTTTTTAAGGAAGCTACTTGGAGAGTATAAATAAGAAGCAAGGCTCTCTCATTTAAGACACACTTGAGCATATTGAATACCTATAGGTTTCTGAGGTAACCAAAGGATATCTAAGCCGAATTTATGAGGGAAGGTGAAGAAAAGAAGGCCGGAATTCAAGGAAGGATAAATTATTTTGATGATGCATTCGAAGGTGTTTTGGGTAAAAACGTCATAAATTATTTGTAACAGATCCAAATTCAGTAAGAAAAAATGTGTTGGTTAGAGTACAGTCTTTAGTATTCCATGTAACATTTTCTGATCGATTCAACAAATATTCTGTGCGAGGCACGCTCTACAAGGCCGCTCTCTAGAATAAGCCAAAATTCAACAAGGTATGCCATTTTTGCTATAACTACTTTTATGA
>JASDQU010029413.1:1148-12961 GCA_032191745.1 Picea mariana | reverse complement strand
AAGTCACAACTCCAGAGGTCATAGTTCCATAGGTTATTCCGCAAGTCATTGTTCTTGCAGTCACAGTTCCAAAGGTCATTCCATAGGTCATAGTTCTAGAGGGTGTAGTTCCAGAGGTCATAATTCCTCGGGTCATAGTTCCACATGTGATATTTCCATAGGTCATAGTTCCACAAGTCATAGTTCTATAGGTCATAGTTCCTAGGGTCATTCCACAGGTCATAGTTCTAGAGTTCAAAGTTCCAAAGGGCGTAGTTCCAGAGGTCATATTTCCATGGGTCATAATTCTTGGGGTCACATTTCTAGAGGTCATATTTCTTGGGGTCACAGCTCCAGAGGTCATAGTTCTTGGGGTCACGGTTCCAGAGGTCATTCCACAGGTCATAGGTCAAGAGGTCAAAGTTCCATAAGGCGTAGTTCCAGAAGTCATAGTTCCAGAGTTCAAAGTTCCAAAGGGTGTGGTTCTATAGGTCATAGTTTCATAGGTCATAGTTCTTGGGGTCACAGTTGTAGAGGTCATAGTTGCAGAGGTCACAGTTCCATAGGTCATTCCACAGGTCATAGTTCCTTAGTCATAGTTCTATAGGTCATAGTTCCACGGGTCATGGTTCCTGGTGATCCGAATTATTTTTGAGAACAAAATGAAAGCAGAGATACTATAATGAACTACACATAAATATTTCCAGAAATAGATCAATATAGTAATACATGATTTCTATTAATGAAATAAATGTACAGAGACTGCAAAAATATAGAGTGAAAGACTCGTTAGAATGGTGGCAACTTATCTCTAAGAAGAGATGTGTTTGCTACTCGCATTCACAAGAAGATGATCATTACAATGAGGCTCCAAATTCCTTTTTAACATAAGTAAAATCCAAAACCCTAACCCCGGAAAATGAAAAGACAAAAGGTTTGTGGGCCTCGATGGGGGTAGTTGATATGTCAACTTTCTGAGGGCGTAACTTTTGCATACGATCTCTATTTGGGGCGCTTGATACACCTTTGGAAAGGCCTAACTGAGAAGAATGATTTTCGATAGTCACCTATGCCCCAAATCCCCAAAAAATGTCATTTAGGGCCTCAAAATGACCCCAGACGTTTGGAACCCCAAAAACTGTAGAAAAACTATCAAGATGGAAAACTATTTTTTGAGCCCCTGGAATAGGTGGGTGGCCACCGATATCCACCTGGATCACCTGGGGTCATTCCACATGTCATAGTTCCAGAGGTCATATTCCAGGGGTCATGGTTCCTAGGGTCATTCCATAGGTCATATTTCCAGAGGTCATAGTTCCACGAGTCATAGTTCTTAGGGTCATAGTTCCAGAGGTCCTAGTTCCACAGGTCATAGTTCCTGGGTTCACGTTTCCATAGGTCATTCCACAGGTCATAGTTCTCGAGGTCATTCCATAGATCATAGTTCCAAATTCAAAGTTCCAAAGTGTGTAGTTCCATAGGTCATAGTTCCACAAGTCATGGGGTCACAGTTCTGGAGACCATAGTTCCACAGGTCATAGTTTCTGGGGTCAAATTTCGATAGGTCATAGTTCCATGGGTCATAGTTCCTGGGGTCACAGTTCCAGAGGTCATAGTTCCACAGGTCATAGTTCATGGGGTCATAGTTCCACAGGTCATAGTTTTTGGGGTCATTCCATAGGTCATATTTCCATAGTTCAAAGTTCTAGAGGTCATAGTTCCTCAAGTCATAGTTCCTGAGGTCATAGTTCCACATGTCATAGTTCCAAAGGTCATATTTCCTCGTGTCATAGTTCCTAGGGTCATTCCACGGGTCATAGTTCTATAGGTAAAAGTTCCATAGGGCATAGTTCCAGAGGTCATAGTTCCTTAGGTCACAGTTTCTGGGGTCTTTTTATTATTTTCAATCTAGGGTTTATCAAATTTATCCTTAGGTCTAGATTGTTTTAGTTTCATTGGTATATATTTTATTATATCCATGCTAACTTTGTTTCAAATAAAATTATTCTAGTTGGAATTTAATGGGGTTTGGATCCAATTTTTTTGTCTATCTTTTGATCTAGAGCTTTGTATGTTTAGGCATCTTGAAAAGAAATGAATACAAATCTATTGTGGATTCCCTAAGGTATCTCTTTTTCTTGGAATGTTTAGTAACATCAAATGAATTATAACTAGACCCTTTGTCACATTCTTGTGCAACACTTTGGATGAGTAGTTTTATAGAACATCTCAAGTAGCCAATAGGCATCTAAAGGGGTCCATAGACCTACCTCAAAGTGAAAAACACCATCACTCATTATCATTGTTTAAGGGTTGCTTATTATTGTTTATAATTTAAAATATTTAAATACACCGTGATGTTGGTATTGATTCCATTACTTGCAAGTGTTTTAAGAAATTAATGATCCTTTTCATCTCTGGTAACCAAACGACATCATAGGGAGTCCAACGACCTTGTCAATTTTTTAATGTTGTCATTTCTTGGGGGTATTTTTCAAGGTCTGTTTATTGGCATAAACTACATAATATATAGTGTGTAAGTGAGGGTGGTATAATTGTTCCCTAGGCAACATATCAATAGTTTCTTGCTTCATATAACTCTTGGCATAAACTACATAATATATAGTGTGTAAGTGAGGGTGGTATAATTGTTCCCTAGGCAACATATCAATAGTTTCTTGCTTCATATAACTCTTGCTAACATATCGATGTCAAAAACATGCCAACAACCTTACAAAAGTGATTGTCGTTTCTCATTTTCATGATTTCCTAAGAGATGGTTCACTGTCTAAAATTTGCAATTTGAGTCTCAAGTAACATTGACGATGCATGTTGGTCAAAGTTAAAATTTTCCATTCTTTAAAGATAATACTTGTAAACAATTGGGACAAGAACTTGATGAAAAATCTATCATTGTTTAGTGTTATAGAATGGCAATAATTTGAGAAAATGTTTAACATGGTAATAGTTTAAACCCGTGGAACTATGACCTATGGAACTACGCCCTTTGGAAGTTTGAACACTAGAACTATGATCTGTGGAATGACCTCTAGAACTATGACATCAGGAAATTTGACTTATGGAATGACCTCTGGAACTATGACTTCTAGAACTATGACCACAAGAACTATGACTTGTGGAACTATGACCTCTAGAACTGTTACCCCGGGAACTATGACCCATGGAACTATGAACTTTGGAACTATGATCCCAATAACTATGACCTGTGAACTATGAACTCTGGAACTATGACTCGTGGAACTATGCCATTTGAAACTTTGAACTCTGGAACTATGACCTTAGGAACTATGACTTGTGGAATAACCTCTGGAACTATGACCTATGGAACTGTGACCCGAGGAACTATGACCTCTGGAACTATGACCCTAGGAACTATGATCTCTGGAACTATAATTACAGAGGTCATGATTCCTAGGGCCATAGTTCCTTGGGTCATAGTTCCACATGTCATAGTTCCTGGGGTCATTCCATAAGTCATAGTTCTAGAGTTGAAAGTTCCAAAGGGCATAGTTCCAGAGGTCATAGTTATAGAGTTGAAAGTTCCAAAGAGCATAGTTCCAAAGGTCATAGTTCTAGGGGTCATAGTTCCTGAGGTCAGAGTTCCCGAGGTCATAGTTCCTGGGGTCACAATTCGATAGATAATAGTTCCATAGGTCATTCCACAGGTCATAGTTCCAAATGTCAAATTTCTATAGGGCATAGTTCTAGAGTTCAAATTTCCATAGGGTGTAGTTCCATAGGTCATAGTTCCATGGGTAATAGTTCTTGGGGTCACAGTTCCAGAGGTCATATTTCCACGGGTCATAGTTCATGGGGTCAAATTTCCAAAGATTATAGTTCCATGGGTCATAGTTCTTGGGGTCACATTTCCAAAGGTCATAATTCATGGGGTCATAGTTCCAGAGGTCATAGTTCCATGGGTCATAGTTCTTGGGGTCACAGTTCCAGAGGTCATAGTTCCATAGGTCATAGTTCCACGGGTCATAGTTTTTGGGGTCATAGTTCAAAAGATCATAGTTCCACAGGTCACAATTCCAGAGGTCATAGTTCCACAATTCATAGTTCCACGGGTCTTAGTTACTGAGGTCACAGTTCCACAAGTCATAGTTTCACGGGTCATAGTTCCTAGGGTCACAATTCCATAGGTCAAAGTTCCAGAGGTCATAGTTCCAAAGGTCATAGTTCCATGGGTCATAGTTCATAGGGTCATAGTTCCATAGGTCATAGTTCCACGAGTCACATAGCAGACACATAGCTCGTGCATGTGCTAATGATAAACAATGCATCTAGTGCATAGATCCTATATGACCACACCAAGGCATGCATGTCAAAAATTAAAGTTCTAGGTTTACAACATATTCTCACTTATAGTATCCCTAATGTTTGTAAGAAAATGGAACTAAACATAAGCACCTGCTCTAATTCTATGTTGTTATTATCACCATACTAACCCATATAATGATTCAATACAATCCATGATTGTTGTTAAGGTAGTATCAACATTGTACCCTCTCTAGGGTCAAGGATATTTCCCACTCACAATTAAGTATAGAGAGAAGACCCAAGCATATAAGCTACGCTCCTATGCTAGCTATCCTTCAATGGCACACCACACCAAATTCCCCATTAATTATGTAGTGTTTTGTCGGCCAACAATAAATTGCCACATGACCTTCCCTCTCTATAGAATAAGTATTATAGGTCATCTAAGTTACATAAACATTATAGGTATCTGGCCATGTAGAACTATGACCCCGAGAACTATGACCTCTGGAACTATGACTTGTGGAACTATGACCCGTGAAACTATGACCTATGGAACCGTGACCTCTGGAACTACACCATATATAGCTAAATGTGGAACTATGAACTTTGGAACTACACCCCATGGAATTATGACCTCTAGAAATATGATCTCAAGAAATATGACCCCGAGAACTATGACCCTATGAACTATGTCTTGTGGAACTATGACCTCGGGAACTATGACCTCTGGAACTACACCATCTGGAATTATGACTTGTGGAACTATGACTCGTGAAACTATGACCTATGGAAATACGGCCTCTAGAACTACATGTGGAACTATGACCTCTAGAACTATGCCCTATGGAACTATGCCCTGAGGAACTACGCCCTCTGGAGAATGTCTAAGAGGGGTCCAAGGGGAATTACCCATGTATATTAATTCCACCCACATTGCTGAATTTTATTTTCATTATGTATTAAACTATATTTTTTGATTGAGTGTCCCCAAAGCCAATCATTGAATTCATATAAGAGGGTGGGTGTGAGAAGTAGAACTATTCCCTATGGAACTATGCCCTTTGGAACTATGAACTCTAGAACTTATACCTATGGAACTATGACCTTTGGAACTATGCCCTTTGGAACTTTGACCTCTAGAACTATGACCTGTGGAATGACCTCTGGAGCTATGATCTCTGGAATTATGACCCCAGGAACTATGACCTGTGGAACTATGACCTCTAGAACTGTGACCCTAGGAACTATGACCTGTGGAACTATAAACTCTAGAAATACGCCCTTTGGAACTTTGAACTCTAGAACTATGGCATGTGGAATGGCCTCTAGAACTATGACCTCTGGAACTGTGACTCCAAGAAATTTTGGTTGAATGCTTTGATTTGTTTTCCTTTCGTCAACCTGATAATCAAAGGATTCGACCAGACTTTCCTTTGGTCGACCCAGTGATCAAATAATTCGACTGAGATTTCCTTTGGTCGACCTGACCCTCAAAGAGTTTGATCGAGCTTTCCTTTGGTCGACCCAACCATCAAAGCATTCGACTGAGCTTTCCTTTGGTCAATTTGACCATCAAATAATTTGACTAAGATTTCCTTTGGTCGACTCGATGATTGCATGGATGAATATTCTTGGTTTCTTGATGTCATTTCGAACCTTTAGTATTCCCTTACACGCTTGAATGTTGGGTTGTTTTTTAGCATTATTTTTCTAAGCCATCTTTTGCAATTTATAGCCACAATGTCACTATGACCTTTGGAACTATGCCCTCTAAAACTATGACCTCTAGAACAATGAGCCATGGAACTATGACCTATGGAACTTTGACCTATGGATCTATGAGCCGTGGAACTATGACTCTTGGAACTATGACCTCTGGAACTAGGACCTATGGAACTACGCCCTATGGAACTATGACCTCTRGAACTACACCATTTGGAACTATKCCCTATGGAACTATGGCCTGTGGAATGAYCCCAGGAACTATGCCCTCTGTAACTATTCCCTCTAGAACTATGACCTCTAGAACTATGCCCTCTAGAACTATGACCAGTGGAACTATGACCTATGGAACTATGACCTTTAGAGCTACGCCCTCTGGAACTATGACCCAAATAGCTATGACCTGTGGAACTATGACCTCAGGAACTTAGACCTAGGGAACATTGACCTATAAAAATATGAGCTATGGAACTATGACTTGTGTAACTATGATCTGTGGAACTATGACCTGTGGAACTATGAACTTTAGATCTACGCCCTCTAGATCTATGACCTCTGGAACTATGACTCTGGGAACTATGACCTTTGGAACTATGACCCCAAGAACTATGACCTATGGAACTATGACCCGTGGAACTATGACCCCATGAACTATGACCTCTAGAACTACACCCTATGGAACTTTGACCTCTAAAACTATGACCCCAGAAACTATGACCCGTGGAACTATGACCTTTGGAACTATGACCTGTGGAAAGTTAACCTCTGGAACTATGACCTTTTTTACCTCAGTAACTATGACCTCATGAAATTTGACTCAGGAACTTTGACCTGTGGAACTATGACCTGTGGAACTATGATCTTTGGAACTTTGACCTCTCGAACTATGACCCTTGGAAATATGATATGTGGAACTATGAACTTATGTTTTAGTGACCTATGGAACTATGACTTGTGGAATGACCTCTATAAMTATGACCCCAGGARCTATGACCTATGGAACTTTGACCCCGAGAACTATGACCTATGGAAATTTGACCTCTRGAMCTATGACCAGTGGAACTATGACCTCTRGAACTTTGACCTCTAAAACTATGACATMTCGAACTACATCCTCTTGAACTATGACATATGGAATGACCTCTAGAACTATGACCTATGGAATGACTTCTAGATCTATGAMTTATCKAACTATGACCCATGTAACTATGACCACTGGAACTATGAMTTGTGGAACTTTGACCTATAGAACTATGACCTTGGGAAATTTGACCTTAGGAAATATGACCTCAAGAACTTAGACTTATGGAACTATGAACCTAAGAACTATGAMCTCTAGAACTTTGACCCTAGGAACTATGACCTCGAGAACTAKGATTTGTGGATCTATGACCCATGGAACTATGACCTATGGAACTATGACCTCTAGAAATTTGACCAAAATAACTATGAACCTAAGAACTATGACCTATGGAACCATGACATATGGAACTATGCCCTATGGAACTATGACCTCTATAACTACGCCCTCTATAACTATGACCTATGGAACTTTGACCTCTGGAACTATGACCTTGGGAAATTTGACTTCAAAAACCTGGACCTTAGGAACTTTGACCTCTATAACTATGACCTATGGAACTATGACCTGTGGAACTATGCCCTCTTGAACTTTAACCTCTGGAGCTATGACCCCATGAACTATGATCTATGGAGCTATGACCTATGGAACTATGACCTATGGAACTTTGACCTCCAGAACTATGACCTTGGGAAATTTGACCTCAGGAACTATGACCTTAGGAACTTTGACCTTGGGAACTTTGACCTTTGGAACTATGATTAGTGGAACTATGACCCAATAACTTTGACCTCTTGAACTTTGACCTATGGAACTTTGAACCCAAGAAATATGACCCTAGGAACTTTGACCTGTGGAACATACATATCATTTTGTAGTTCTAACAACCCTCCAAACAAGAGTCCAAAGAATTTACAAAAAGTGTAAAATCTACCACTATCCTCAAGATACATAAAAAAATTGTCTGCAGCTGTAGTAGTTTTTGTAGGCCCTGTCTCTATACACATGATCAATGCAAATTCCTCCTTGTAAAGAACTATGAACATAGTATTCACAGATGATATCCACCCATAGTCCTGAAATCCAAAAACTAGAACAATGACCAGATGTTTTGAAGTCACCGAAAGCTTAGTTGTCGCATCCCTGATTTGTTTATGTTGTTCTGCTAAGATATGATCTCTCCTCACCTTCTTGTACACCACGAAAGCAACAACAATTGTTACTAATAGAGGAATTATCGCATTCTTTCTCTTCTTTTTGATCTCCAACTTCAACTTAAGAGGAATTGACCTTTAGCTTCAACAAATTATAGCTACTACTCAAAACTTTTTTAAGAAAGAAGGGATTGGGTAATGGATTGGAACTCTCGCCCAACTGACGAATCATTCCAAAGAAAACGTCGTGCTATTTATTCTATTCCTTCTGTACGAGAGAACCATGAAATCACTTCATCGTCAATGAGAGAACCATGCTAGCCATAATGTATGGGATGTCAAAGAAAATGAAGAGTGGTCTTTGAAATTTAAAAAAAATAAAAAATGTGGACGTGGGAGAAAAAACAGAGGGCAAAAGTGTGAAATTTTACAAAATTTAAAAATTTAAATGCAAGAGAAATATAGTTGTTGCAACATTCAAGTGTCCATGTACCACACGTTCCCTATGTTAGTTTGCAAAAATTACAAAATCTCTATCTCGTTGTAGCATTAAAGTGTTCATGTACCACATGTTTCCTATGTCAGTTTGCACAAATTATGAAACCTTCGTCTTGTTTCAAAGGAACAAAGTGTGCTAATGGTCGCTTATGTCACACATCATTTGGTGGAGTCGAGCTCATCGGTCAGAGAATACAATGACAAAATTCTATATTGGATGGAAATCGTCGACGTGAGGGTGGACAGAAAATGGTTTCCAACAAAGGTGCATTTTGTTTGGCTTTTAGCCGATGTCATAATTTTGTAGCGAGTGAGGTTGTTGTCACCGTACCTTCATGACAAAGTGGATCATGCTCAATTAATTATTTTGTTGTGAGTGAGGTTGTTGTTTCCAAACCTTCAAGACAGAGTGGAGTGTGTTCAATTAATTATTTTGTAGTGAGTGAGGTTGTTTCCATTGTACCTTCATGACAGAATGGAGCCTGTTCAATTAATTATTTTGTAGTGAGTGAGGATGTTTTTGTCGTACCTTCATGATAGATGATGGTGAACTAAGTTGGAGAAGTGATTTCTAATATGACATGGATTTAAAAGATACTATGGACATATGGAAAAAAAAGTTGTGTGAGGTATCAACCCGAAGATGCGCATGAATCACCAAAGTAGTGCATTGGATTGGATCGGGAAACCTACCAAGGTTTGACGATACAAGCCCGGTGGAAATTTTTTTGGAACAAATGGAAGAGTTAGTGCCTGAGACCCAAATAATTCAAGCCATGGATGCAATGGTCAGTGGAACACCTGCATGTTGGTGGCTGAAAAACCACATAGATATAAGGAAATGGGTATAGGTGGGAGAGAATGACCATAAGGGATTCCAGTCAGCGAATGTCGAAGTGGAACCCCCACCATTTGGAGTGGGTAACCCTGAAGCATCAAGGGAATCAAAGGGGGGGCCTCGACCAAGGGACATCACAAGAGAAATACAAAAGATCAAACTCCCAGACTTTGCCAGGGGAAGTGCAAGTGAATGTGTTAAGGCACGATTTGAAGGAATGACGAGGTGTTTTTCCTTGAGAGATTATGCTTCCACATCAAAAGAGAAAATATCGATCTTTCATTTGAGGGACAATGCCTTGAACTGGTGGGGTAATCTAGAGAGGCAGTTGCACCTTACTCCTGACACTATCTTTTGGGAACTTTTCGAGGAGAGGTTTCAGAGAAAGTATTTGCCGACATATTATGAGAAACAACAGGTAGGAGCATTTCATGCCCTAATTTAGGGTAACATAACAGTAAAATAATACAAAATCAGGTTCACGGAGTTAGTGAAGTATGTCTCATACATTGATATTGATCAAAGACAAGCAGAACGTTTTGTATACAAGTTAAACCCTAAGATAAGGGCCATGGTGCAGATGTGGAAACCATCGTCAGTAGTTGAAGCAGTTGAAAATACCCATTACGCTGAAGAGCATATGATATTAAACGTGGGTATGGGATCGACTATTCCACAACAACCTGGATTCATGGGGAAGGCCCCTAGGACCTTATTCATGGGAGGAAGCTATAGGCCACCTCCTTATGGAAATAGAGTCACACCCATAGAAGTTACAACAGGTATTTCAATGGCAATGAGTGCATCATCTCACTCATCACTAGCGACTCAGGAAGGTCCACGAACTTCTCGAGGAGTGACTAATAGGGGCAAGGGCTCCAGGGGAAGGAACTCATTTTAGGGGCCTTCACAGGGTAGTGTGTAGGTTCCACCCTGAGTTACTTGTTGGGGGTGCGAAGGACCTCATTACCAGCTTGATTGCCCAGAGTCACAGTTAGGATTTGTGCACATAGAAGGGAAAGCCTCGATGGGGAGAGTGAGTAGTAGCCACCAAATTTATGCAGTAGTTAATAACCGCTAGGAAAAACATCAATCCACTATGGTGGAATCGCCAGGTACGCTAAATCACGTCAATGTTAACAATTTTTTTTATTTTGGTGCTACAGATAGTTTCATTTCACCTTATACATTAGAAAAGTGTGGGTTGACAACCTACGAGCACAATGAATTTAAACAAGTCGAGATGACTTCGGGGGAAAGACAAGCGATCRGACCATTAAGCCCACTCARATTTTTATTTTTTTGAGATATAGGAAGAAATACATGTTCTTAACCATTAAGCCCACTCATGTTCTTAACCATTCTGCACGTCGTCTGTAAAATCGTTGTACCTTGTCCATATAACCGCTTCAATACATCCAATTCCGGTTGTACAACCACATTTAATCATTGCCTTCCGTACCGCCATCAAAAAATTTGAAGGTCGAGTGGATTTGAACATAAAGAAAATTCTTAAGTTAACTTTTTTGGTAAGGAAATAATCATACATTCAATAAAGACAAACAAAACAAGGTTGAGTAAAACAAATTTTGAAAAATGGGGTCGAAATGTAAATGAAACGAAGTGTTTGGTGCAAAATGTATATGAGGGAAATGTTGTGTGCAAGGTGCATGTTTTGGAAGATAGGGAAAAAGTAAATTACGGTTGACAGGCTAAGCACCATCTAATTTTGGAAAGTATATAGCAAACATTTTTTTTTTTTAAAGTATATAAGAAAGTAAAAAATTTGTTGACAGTGCAAAATTAAATTTGGAAATTTAAATGCATTTTCAATGTGGACTAGTGAAAGATAAAAATATATGATGACATTAAAAATATATGATGGCATAAAATTAATAGGAGATAAGAAATATAAAAATTTTAATGTATTTGTGAACATTTGCCATACGAACTGTTGAAGGATAAGAATAAAAGTCTAACATATTAAAAAATAAATGCATTTGTTATATTGAGTGCTGAAAGATAAGAGTAGAGTCTTTATGATATAAAAATTTAGATGCATTTTTATTTGAAATCTGTCAGAAAATAGAAGTTTGTTACATACCATTACAAATTTTGAAATATACAAAAAAAACAAAGTGTGTTACATATAAACCGGAATTTCAATGTGTTTGTCATGTAGGCTGGGATTGGGACTCCCGCGAACCATTAGAGAAATATTTACAAGGATTGTGGAAAGAAGATAGAGTACAAC
>JASDQU010029412.1:20102-48391 GCA_032191745.1 Picea mariana | reverse complement strand
TATTGAAATAATTTATTTTGTATTCACTTTGAATTATAATAAACTCATCACTTCACTTTATTATTTACCTTTTAAAATCTCTTAAACCACTTTGACTACTTTGACCTTTTGAGGCTTCTAGATGACATATGAGGGTCCTCCAGGCCATAACTCTCAAACCGTGAGGAGTTATGTGACATTCCACATACCACCAGAAATGGCATGAAAAGAACTATCCATCTAGAATAGTTTCCCTGACAAATTCACTATCCTTCATCTCATTATTCCACAATTAAGCATGGGTTCTCTTACTCTGCAAAGCATCTTCCCGTGAGGGATTTTACCATAAGGGGACCACTTTGGAGTTCATACATATTTACTTCTTATCAACAATGAAAAAAAATAATGAGTCATATTTACATCAAATAATCTTGGGTCCATTACCCAAACTTTTGTGCTACAAGGATTTCTTCAAGGGTTGACATTAATGACAACCAACCTTAATCAACAACTCTCTCCTAGCTAGGGAGGTATTAATTGTAATGATGTTAAACACATCCATTATTTTCACATGGTATGGGAAAGGATCACATAATCTTGTAGACAATTCTACAAGTAGCATCATCATAGCCACACAGGATATCTCATGATCATGCAAATCAAGTCATCAGCATCATCATCACTATCAATATCATTTGGTAGCATCTTGGAATCAAATTATATCATCTTCTCTTTGACGTACCTAAAAAACTTAAGGTTTCTCTATGTATACTTCTTCCTCAATTACTCCATTGATAAAAGTAGTCTTTAAATCCATCTAATGTAAACTCCAACCCATGGATGTTGCAAGAGATATGATGGCTGTAATAGAGATGTATCTGGAAACTGGAAAATGTCTCATCATAGTCTTCTCCCTCCTGCTGGGAGAACCCTCTAGCCATGAATCTTGCCTTGTATTTATATATACTCCCATATACTACATTCTTTATCTTGTAAACCCATTTTTAAGTGACTACAAACTTTCCTTCAGGTCTAGGCACAATTTCCCATACATAATTTTTCATGATGGATTTATATTCTTTCATCAAAGCTTCCTTCCATTCTTTTTTCTTAACAACTTCTTCAAAGGTGGAAGGTTATGCATTGACAAGACTTGTCATGAGTTTCACATAACTAGAAAATATTTTTGGCCTCTTTCTTTCCCTGAAGGTGCCACTAGGAGATTTATGTATTTTTGCTTCTTGTAGGGTGGATTCGAGTCTCAGGTACAATAACCGGCTCCACTGGTTCAAGTGGTTATTTTGGTTCTTCATTTGGATGTTCTGGAGAGAATGTAGACCTTCATGTTATTCTTCATTGTTGGAATCCATGGAATCTTCTATAGATTTCTTGAACGAAATATTTTCATCAAAAGTCACATCTTTGCTAGTTTTAACCTTCTGCTAATCTGGAACATAGATTCTGTAAGATTTTGATGACTCACTATATTCAACGAATATGGCCTTTTTTTCTGAAGGTTCCAACTTCTTTCTTTTGTCCTTGGGAACATGAATATATACAGGAAAACCAAAGATCCTCAAGTGTTCAACACTTGGCCTCTTTTCAGAGAAAGATTCTTCTAAAGTCATGTTCTTTAATATGAGATGATGAATTCTATTCTGAGCATATATGGTTGTCATAGCTGCTTCTCCTCATAGAAACATGGATAGATTCTGGTCATTCATCATTACCTTAAAAAATTCTTCAATGGATCAGTTCTTTATTTATGACACACCATTATGTTGAGGATTATGTGGGACAATTAGCTCCCTCTTAATCCTGACTCCTTTACAAAAAGGAAATGAGATCCTTTGAGGTGTATTCTCCTCCATTATCCTATCTTAGTGTCTTGATTTTCTTGTCTTCTTAGTGTCTTTATCTTCTTGTCTACTTAGTTTCTTGATATTCTTCTCCCTCTTTCCTATCATTTTGTTATCAGTTGAGGACAATATTCATCGCATGGTCTAGTGATCTGTAGTACATGCATGTCATGCAAGGATTTAGTTAGTCTCTCACCAAATTTCCTAGTTGATTTCAGTTATAACAAATTATTGATCCTCTTCCTCCTCTACCAAATCCTCATCGTCCTTAGCCTCCACCTAATCCTCCTCGTCGACCTTGGTTAAATACTCTCAGAGTATTGTACTATGGAACTCCTACTCTGAAATTTTCTTCTTGGATTTTGTATGCGTCTGAAGTGTGCTCTCTCATTAATTCAAATGCGCGAAAATCCTTCTCATCATGTTCTACAAACTTGCAAAAATTGCAAAAAACATTATGGGTGTACTATGGTACTTTTGTAACAATGTACAAGCGGTTGGATGATGTCCCTATGACTTGCATATTTCACAATACCCCACTCATCCTTCCAAAGGGTATGATGCTCTTGTAGCCATATACTGTGCAAATTCCAAACACTTGTCTTTACGATGGCCTTCTACCTTACATGTAATACACCAAAATTGTTCACACTTTTCCTTTCCTATTTTTTTTTGATCATCTATATGTTTTGGTTCTGGTTCCCTCTTTCCTTTCATTTTTCTATCAGTTGAGGACTATCTTTCATCACATGGTCTAGTGATCTGTAGTACATGCATGTCATGCAAGGATTCAGGTAGTCTCTCACCAAATGTCCTAGTTGATAGCAGTTATAACAAATGATTGGTCCTCTTCCTCCTCTACCAAATCCTCCTCATCCTCGGTCTCCACCTAATCCTCCTTGTCCACCCTGTTTAAATCCTCTTAAAGTATTGTACTGTGGAACTCCTTCTACTTTGGAATTTTATTCTTGTATTTTGTAGGCATCTGAAGTGCGCTCTCTCATTAAGTCAAATGCACGAAAATTCTTCTCATCATGTCCTACAAACTTGCAAAAATTGCAAAACAAATTCATGTGTGTACTATGGTACTCTTGTAATAATGGACAAGCAGTTGGATGATGTCCCCATGTCTTGCATATTTCACAATAGCCCACTCATCCTTCCAAAGGGTCTAGTTCTCTTATAGCTATATACTGCATAAATGTTGAGCACTCATCTTTACGATGGCTTTCTGTCTTACATGTAATACACAACAATTGTTCACACTTTTCCTTTCCTTTCATCATTTTTGACAACTTAATTATCAATGCAACCAACTATGACTAGACCTATGCCATCCATGCACTATATCCTACAAGGGATGACACTAACTTCGTCTCAATTTCTAAGGCTTCTGGATATGACGTGACTTTATGCTGCGTCAAAGGACAACGAATGTGTGGCAACAAACCTGCAATAAACCATTCTCTATGTTGTTCATAAGGGATCTCAAATTTCAACCTACCCATCACATCTTTAAACCTCTAATCGTAATCCCAATCTGTCTTAGTCTGTACTTGCTTAATTTCTTTCAGCTCTGTGATATACTGCAACTCAGATTTCGTCTTTTGAAATTAATTTAATAAAGCTTGTCCAATTTATGCCAATATTCTTGATTGTCCTACCGGTGCAGTAGTCTGATACTTTATGTATCATAACAATGCGCAACCTCTAAGATTTGTTGATAATTGTGCAATCTTTATTGCCTTATCCCAAACATTCTTTGTAGTCTATATCGTTTGAAATACAAATAGGTGTTGCTATGGGCATTTTGACCCCACTCCCTAGAATTTAGACATCCTTAATGTATTATCTATTCCTTCCATTGTATTATGTGTAGTAATTATCCTCAGTGTTGCTAACTAACTCTAGTTCCCTATTGTTATAACCCTAAATTGCTCCATACATGCATACCTGGAACTTGGCCCTCTTACTTACTATTTTTTCCAAGCCATCACTGAGTTGTTCTTCTTAAAAACTCATTTTTTTAAGATGTATGTGCCCTACATGAATACTGCCCACATACATATGATTGTTTCACCACTACAGCCCACATACGTAAGCTAGTTGCACCACTATAGCTTGCATATACTTGCAAAAGTTACAAAAATAAAAAAGTTGCAAGGAATTCATTGAGATTACGAGCTATTGGGTAGTTTCCCAACTGATCAACCGCCTATAGCCAGGGATAATTTTAAGGATAGAAATTTATATTAAAATGTAGATTCATGGGCTAATCTTACTTGTCCTTAATATACAAAATATAAATGTTTGGCGATATTTTTGTAAAAATATTCAAATTTATAAGGATTTTGTATAGTTTATACAATTTTTTGGCTATTTTAAAGGTAAAGTAATTTTATTCTGTGGAATTTGGGCGAATTTTTTTTAGAAAAAATGGAAATTAGTGAATCTTGTATTGGGAAAAACCATGGAAAATTAGCCCATTTGCGAAATTTAGCCCCTAAAATAATCTATGCCTATAGCCCGTCACCCAACCGAATAACCATCCTTTTGTCATATAAAAGGAGGTGTTGGGGTCTCATTCCACATCTAGACATAATAACAGTGAAACTCTACTCGTTTCACATTCCCTCCTTGCCCCAAGCATTTGCAACCTTGTTGTGAGAATTGCCTCATAATTCCTCATTTATCCCTTTTTCCTCCATCAGAACCCATTCCATTTCCCAAGAAGAAGTTCGAGAGGAGAAAGATACACGGAGGTGCACTTGGAGCTTGGTGAAGAGGATATTGGACCAGGTTCGAGGAGCAGTAGCCGAGTTTGGTTGTAAGTGATCATTGTATTATCAATAAAATAAGTACTTTTCCTGTCCCAAAACATGATGTGTCGAATGTTTGCATTTGTTCTATGTTTTTATTCTAACATCTAACCCTTATTTGTGTATGAAATTTATGCTTGTAGTTTTATGTTTATTTGTCTTTGAATGTAGGACAAACTTTGGGAGGAGGTTTGCAGTCAGCAAATCTTTCAAGCGCGAGAGGATCTACACCAGACGCGGAGTAAAGGTATAGTTACCAGATCCTTCTCATTTTACTTTTTTTGCATAATCCTGGGGTATGTTTGGGGTAGTTAGAGAAGTAGGATACTTTTAAACGGTTATTGATTTGCCTACATTGTAAACCCTGGTGTAGCCATAGGGGTTTTTTCCCTGCTAGCAGAATTGGCGACCATATTGGGGAAGCCTCTAGGGTTTTAGGGGATTTTTTGGGTGTTTGATTGGTTTTATACCTTTTGAGTTACTTTTTGAGTATGTTGAGTCTTTAAGGGATTCTGGTCACCTGTTGGTGTCATACCAGTTATCCCTGCCCTGCCAGGCTATCAATTTCATTTTTTTTTTCAAGAAATACAGAGGTGTACGTGGCCTGTTGTGGGTCAACACACGTACATACACGCCCTTATTTATATACAACTTGAGTACATACGCAGGTTGTTTAAGCATCAACAATGTACCCATGTCAAGAAACTATTTTTAAGAAAAGGTAGTCAACCTCTTCCCTGATTGAGGTTTTACTTCTCAGGTTTTCTTGACTGAGTTCAGTGTCTCTGTTTTTACATTCAAAGCCTGGGTTAGATGTTAGTTTGCTTATATTTTTAAAGATTTCTTGTGTTTACTTTGAAAGGGTTTTAGATGAGTCTTTGAGTCTTTGATCAACCTATTTGGTGTCTTTAGTGACTCCCTGCGATCCACAGTGGGCCAGAGGTCAGTTTCAGTCTTGTCTTGTTTTTCACTTTTTCCCCTTTTGCTTGCTTTAAAGAAAAAGAAAAAGAATTTTTTTCAAGTTTCTTTAAAGAATTTAAAAAAAATAAAAATAAAAATTCATTTCTTAGTTTGGTAAAGTATTTAGGGTTAAGTTATTTTACTTGAAAGGAAAAAGAGTTCAGTTTTTAAGTTCTTTAATTGATTTCATAGAATTTATATATGTCGTAGTTGAGTGAAATTTTGTTTTAATTAAAGATCTTGGAAAATTTTAGTTATGAAAAGTTGGTTAAAGAGTTAGCTGCAAATATTTATTGTTAACTAGAAGTAATTTTGCTTTCAGTTTCGTTTATTTCTCCTTTTTCGTCTCCCATAGACATCACTAGTTTCACTGCATTTCCTTGAGTTAAAACAAGCCATTTAAAATGAACGCTAATTAAAATCAATTAGATTTTATGTTTGTAGGGTCAATAAAATAGTTTAGGATAGAGCCTTGAATTAGGTGGAGAGGAAACTCTTCAAGGCTTATAAACAAACATTGGAGTTAGAGCTAGGGAGTGTAAAAAGTCCAATGACATGAAATTTATCTGGGACCCGCCTCTAAAACAGGGGCTAAACACGAGGTCACGTGAGGAAAGGTAGAGGAGATAACTCCTCTAAAGCCGAACCAAGTGTAGTGGGGAACGCATATTGAAGACTTGTCGATTTCATTTTTTTAAGGAGCTTCATGGACCTCAAATCCATTCGAGATCCTCAATTGTCTTCCAGACTACTTGCACTCGATACCCTCATTAGGTTTCAGACTTGTTATCATGTTCATTGCGGTCCACTCGACTATCGACTATACCCTCCTGGTGATTATTTACGAAATGGAAACTTAGTTTCCTTTATTCTAGAGACTTACAAAGGTGATTTTGGGGGTATACTGTGGTACCTAGGGCAGACGTTGGGCCATGGTTTGTAGCATATACTCGGAGGGTGCTTTCGTGTTCAAGTTGCAGTTGCACTGATAAGTTGCTCTAGTGTTGGCTAATGTAACTGTTCTTCCAACTAGATAGTGTTTTGCTTGCTTTATCTTGTAGGAAATTTTCTAGTGTGTGTTTATTTTTAAACGTTAGTAAAAGCCTTACTATGTCATTGATATTTTCACAAGGTAGAATATCAAGAGCTCTGTCGATGGCGAAGGCTTTAGGTCCTATCATTAGTCACATTGGAGCCACCACCACCACCATTACGACGAAGACCTAACCAGAAAGGGTCATTTGAAATGACTGGGCCACAACAAACTGTGCCTGAGCCGGATCTTAGAGGAGAATACTTGAATCCGGAGGAACCGACTATTTCTGACCTTGGAGCGGAAGCTCTCGAGCCATCTAACCCTCCAATAACTGACTTGTCAATGCCACTTTTGGTTCAATTTGTCCCTCCAAGGGTAACACGTCATGAGCATCAGATAGTTTTGCAAGCAACTATGGAATCAAATGTTGCTACTTCGTCAGGGAGTCCTCAAACTCCCTCAACGGTTGCCACCACAAGGGGCATTCCACCTCCTAAACCACCTTCGTCAGTCCAAACCATAATGGTATTGACCACCTCTACTTCGGGTAGTGGTCTGATTCCTTCAGCAATGACGACCACTGCTCTATTCACATAGAGTGCGACAGGCCCTCCGTTTTTTATGCAGCCCCCCTACTCCCTGTAGCACTGCGCAACCTCCTGGTCTCTAGATATTTCTTTCACCTGATTCGGATTGACTCTTTAGGTTCCTGATTGAACCCAAAACAATATACATAGGCCCCTTTTCTTCTCCTGTGTGTAGGTCCTGTGATACCCGCACCCTCCTGTCTGCGTGCTCTGGGCACTCTTCAATTTGCGGGAGCTAGCTAATTTCACACTAACCCCTTCCTACATATGTCTCTAGGCTATGACCTTGTGCTAATATGTGATTGTGGGCATGGGAAAGAGTGGTTTCAAACTAACCCACTTTTTTCCCCACAATACTCCTCAAGCTGCCACATATCCCTCTGTGAATATTGTGGTTCTAATTGTAGCTTGCTTAAGGAAAAATAACGTCTGAGCTTGTCCTGGCCCCTCAATCCTTCCCGATATTCGAACTCACGATCTTGATGATAATGCCCGAATCGATGCTTTAGATCTACACCTTTCAAACCTACGGACCATATATGCTCCTCCTAGATCAACGACTATGATCTCTTTGCAATTCTGGACTTCGGGTGTTTGAAATCTCAAATCCAACTTTATTCCATACTCCAATATTCCAGAGTTAACAATCTGTTGCCACTTGTCTCCTTGAACCTACGGCTAGGATCTCCTCTGTGGATCCGGCCTTCGAAAATCTCAAATCTCAAATCCTCGCCACTGTTGACTGGTTATCTTCCAGAGTGGAAGATCTGCTGACACATATCCTCCCCAATCAACGACTATGCTCCCGCTTTGGGACTTTGGCCTCCTCAACTAGATCAACGGTCCTTGAACTCCCTTCTCAATCAATGATCAAGATCTTCTCTGAGTCTTCGAAATTTTCCTCCTCCATTTTCTTTCGAAGTTTTGGATCTGGTGCCAAGTGTCCACCTTCACATAGATGGATCGTGTCACTTTGGATTTTCAGGCTTCGAAAATCTCAAATGTCAAACTCCTGCCTTCCTGTTGCTTTTACCAGTAGTTGATAATCCTCTGATGCATGTCTCCTCCTGGATCAACGGTTGAGATCCCTTCGCATCTTCGGGCTTTGAACTTTTCAACTCTCAAATCTTCTCTCTCCTCGAACTGTGTGGATCTCTGTCATGTGTCCACTTGATATGACAGTCAAGGATCACTTCAGGTATTTACCAGGAGTGCATGGATCTACTCCACATCTCCCTTGATATGATGACTATGAATCACTTCGAGACTTTACCTGAAGTTCATGGATTCATGCCACGTCTCCTCTAGATCGGACAGCCCAGATCTACTTCAGGTCTTCGGGTTTTAGAAGTTTCAATTTTCAACCAAAACTCAAATGCAATTTACCTGAAGCTTGTGATCTTTCTCCACGTGTCTCTCTGGATCTAATGGTCCAGATCTCTTCAGCTCTTAAGTGCTTTGGCCCTTCGTCTCTCCGGTACTTTGACTCTTCGACTCTTCTATTCTTCAATGCTTCGGCTCTTTGGGCTATGAGAGTTTCAACTCTAGCTCACTCATTCCTCCCGAAGTGATTTCACCCAAAACACACAATCTCTTGACGCGTACCCCTCTTGGCGATCAATGAACAAGATTTACTTCGAAAAATCTTGAGCCCTCCTTTTCCACAAACTTATGAATTTGTAGATATTACACCACCTGTCCTCCTCAATGATGGATGGTCCCTATTCACTTCGGGACTTTGGGACTTTGACGATTCCACTCTCCTGCGTGTACACAGTGTTAAGGATCGTGCACTTCTTCTGGATCCAACGATTGTTGATCCTCTACACTCAGATCCAAAGAATGGGATCTGTTCTTCTTCCCTACACTTCCTTTTGTTTGTTGGACATAGATATAACATTCCATGTTCCTTTCCACAACCGATCCGACGGCTGTTGTCGCTCCTCCTCCTAAGATTTCACCTTCTTCCGACTTGGAATATTTTGTAAGTGTTCAAAGTTTTCAGCCTTTGAACTTTCTCCTGTGAACCCAACTACCTTGGTTTCCTCTTATTTCCTTTCAAGAATTATCTCTCCTAATATTTTACCCTTCGAAGGTTTCGATCTCCCACACACTCCTTTCATTTCTGGGATTTTTTCAAACTCAGATCTGAAGGATTTCTTGGAAATAAGTTTTTCTCTCCCTCCTAGCATTCTTCTTGATCTATGCACACCTTGCAGAGATGCTTCTTACTAAGTATTCAACAACTCTATTTCTCACTGAAATCAACACATAACTCTTTCACTCGCTCGATGCCCCCCCTGGCAGAGATCTATAGAATTCTCAATAACTCTGTCTCTATGTGCTTTATCTGCATAGTTTCTCCTCTAAAGTATTTAGTAATCTTAAGGTTCCTCTTGAGTTTGTGATCACTCTGGTGTGCCCTCCATGCACGTTCTTTCTGACTCTACAGAGTTCAGATGTGTACTCCTTGCGCTGGCTACAAAACCTCCAATGTTTTGTTGTACACTCCTTGCACAGCCTAAAGAACCTAGAATGATATTTCAAACTCAAACAAAGATAAAGAAATATATCTTCCTACTGTAAATGAAACTTATCATAAATCTACAATGTTCATTCATGAAATACATAAACACATGAACAACCATATGCAGGAAAAACTTCTTTTCTATTATCTCTGTGTGTCTATACAGATGTTTACAAAAACTAGACTGGAACAAAGTCCCAGTTCTCTGAATCTCTCCTCAAAACTTCTAATACCTCTCATCAAGATCTCTCTATATTATCCCCTTACAAAAGAGGGCTCTACAAGCTTATCCTCTCCACCGTCTTAGTCCTATCACTATCTCAATTAGGGCACCATACTCCTACGGCTACATTCCATAAATGTCTACCCAGACCTGACTACGATCTGAGTCTGCAACAAGAAATCATTTAAGACAATCCCAACCACTACCTATACAAAGGTATGGCCTGGCTCTTGTAGCCTTACAACACAAATCCCCACAAGATAAGATTTCAAATTTAAAAATGGGAGGGTTGGTGCCTCTCCCTTTATTCATTGCATGTCTGTGTGTTGTTGTGCTGACACATTTGTTGAGGTGGAGCGATGTTCCAGCATCCATTTTCATATGGAATGCCCAACCTTGATACAAAATTCATCCTTACCTACTCTACCCTACAGACCATGGGTCTAGGGGTAGGGAGCTTGAACGCTCCCTTGCAAGGGTCCATGGGGGGCACCTCAACCTCCTATAATGCTATCCCTTATGGTGGGGGGCATATGCCTCCTCCATCCCCCTCGCTCGGCAGTGATTTCCAGCCACCCGTCAGGCCAAACATGAAATACACCCTATTTGGAGCAAACACTCTAGGACCTTATTCTTACACCACGTCGGTGGGATCCATGATGTTCTCTTTGTTCAATGCATTTGGTATTAACATTTTTTCATCAGCTTCCGTCTCAGCTGGGGTAAACCCTAGTTTTGGACAACAAAATCCTGTGCAGGGTACTATTCCTACACAAGGGGAAAACATGAGAGTTTTCTCCTCACAAGGACTTTGGAATCCTTGGCAGGGATCAATTTTCTCATCTCGAATGCCAACAGGGGGAAACCCCTTCCATGGTCAATGGAACCTTGGGTAAGGCTCTGTACCTATGCCTGTCAGATTGATAGGGGGAAACCCTTTCCAGAATCTTTGGAACAGAACATAGGGAGCAATACATGCCCAACCTTTGACGTCCAATTATGGGAATTGAACGATGATGTACCAACAAATGCAGTATCTGTAGGCTGGTCAAGGCCATGGTGTTTACTAGAACCCTGGCCAACAACCCAACTTTTCCTAGCAACCTAGTGCCAATCAAACTCTAGGCTCCCTTTTTCTTGTACATAGTACCCAGCCCAAACTACCATTTATGGAAATGTTACATCTGCCAGACTTGTCAAGGTTTCTTAATGACCCAATTTGTCATGATCCACGTTGGCCCCCCATGCCAACTAAGTTTCCCTTGGACATTTCAAAATTTGAAGGCAAGCCTGGCGAAGATCTAGGTGATCCCGTGACCACTTTCCACCTATGGTGCTCATCATACTCATTGTGAGACGACTCTGTACAGTTGTGTCTATTTCAACGCACTCTCATCGGAGGTGCCGCAAAATGGTAAATCGAGCTCGATCACTCAAGATACTCTTACTTTAGCGATTTGGCAATGGTTTTCCTAAACCATTTCCAACTACCTGTGAGATATGATGCCAACACCGAATTGCTGGCCAACTTTTAGCAAAAGAAGGTTGATCATATCTCAGATCACATCCGAGAATGGCGACATTGAAAGATATTGATCAATACAAGTCCCACCAAATTTCCTACTGGAGTGGTTCCTAAAGTCTTTAGTGCCTCAATTATCCAAGGATGTCGCAACGTCGGGAGTGTTTTCAAAGGAGGAGGCAATAATGAGAGCACAACAGTTCAAATTGATATACTCTTAGTCCAGCTTACTCTATGAGATTTTTCCAGATGCACCACGGTCCATATTTGACAAGGCCAGACATAAGTCTGGACCACATGTCGATGGTATAGTTGGTTTAGCACAAAATAATTCCATTGATCAACTGTCAAATCAATTGAAACAATTGTCGATACAAAAGACAATGGCCAGCCAGACCTCTAGTTCGGCTGCTCCCTCTACCCAAACGTCGAACGTAGACAGTGTGCAGTCGATGAAACCGAAGGCTAACTAGATGCTTGATGGAAAGAAAAAATAGTGAAACAAGAAGGGTAAGGGGGATAAGAAACCCAACAACAATTCTAGCAGGGGAAACATAGAAAAGAGAAAGTCAAAATATCTATGTAACCTTTGCATGTAGGACCATCCAATTCACCTTTGCCCTTGGCTTATGGAGGACCAGATGTTATTGGTGCAGTAGTATCCTGTTGTGTTAACGAACCCATTCCCACATGAGAAACATATGACTCAATCCTCTTCCAGCACGGATGGGGGAAGTCAGGTACCCCCTCCATCTTCTAGTAACCCTCGGCCACTAAAGTTTATATGATGAAAGGTGACGCTTACATAGAAACTAGAGCACATGACTACTGAATGTCAGAATCTGTCGAAAAGGGTAAGGAAGTTGTAAACCCATCTGTTCCTCTCCAGATTGAGAAGACGATGGGAGAAAAAATGACACACATCCTGAAAGGGGCGTTCAAGAAATATTCCCATAATCCGAATGCAAGGGTTGCCCAGAATTACTCTGTGGTGGAGGATTTGTCACAAACCCCTTCCACGATGTCTATGTTGGAGGTCCTCCAGATTTTCCCTTCACAAAGAAAGGATCGGTTGTCCTCTTTGGGATCTGCTGAGACCTGTAATCCGAGAACGATCATGCTTGATACGAATGACTTGAAACCCCATCTCCCTTACCACGTGGCATTTCAGATAGTAGTGGCTCACCCCATGAAATATTTTACTTGGAATATTTTCCATACAATGGTTGATGAGGGTGCCTCAACCTGCGTGATGCTGTAACACCCTATTTCCCCCAGATTGTAAATATAACTGAACTGGCTAAGGACTATGGAAAAACTCATAAGTATGAATATGTGATGTATATGGACCTGCAGGAAAAGGTCAATGAATGTAAATGACATTTTGAATTTATTGCAGAACTGCTGATAGGGGATGTGTGGAAAAGAGACCACGATGGTGGTGGAGGGCACCTGGAAAAGGGGCGTTAACTTACACCAAGAATTAAATACCGTATTTGGACTCCACTGGCCCGGAGAACCAAAAGCGGCTCGCTAGCCCTAAAATTAATGCCTTGCAGGCCGGAAGGTTGATGGCTTGATGAGGGATGGGGAGGTGAACCGCTTATACGTAGAGCCATCATGACTGACCGACGCAAGGGTAATCATGCCACATGCAACCTCGTGAGAGGATAAGGCATATGGCGGAAGCGATTGAAAGGGGGGGACGCGAGGGGAACTCTAGAGTTCTATGCAGAGTGAGTGATCGCAGAGAGGAAGGGGATGCAACCTTCACTCCTAGGCACTGGCAGACACAGAGACGCAGGTCTCAGAACATCGTGGTCTCAGCTCGAGGGTGGCTAGTGGTAAATCCTTTAGGAGTCACTATGCCTACGGTTGGGTGGAAACAAGCACCCCTCTCAGCAGTTGCTTCCATTGCTGAAGTCATTTTGATAAGTATTTTGCTTATATTGCATTTTGACATTTATATGCTGTCACATATGCTCATAGACTTGTGTAATTGTAAATATTTTCTGTGTAAGAATATATGTGTAGTAATTGTTAATATGGAGTAGATGTTAACTCATAGAACTTGTGAAATTGTAAATGATTTCAGCATGAGAATGACCGTGTAGTGCTTGATAGGAATGAGTTGATATATGCTTAACACCGAGGAAACCGTGCTCGACTTACGTTGATAAATGAATCTAATCATGCCCATCTGTTCTCGGGAAGCTGTCTCCCTTTATCTGCTTCCGGGAATGCCCCGCTAGGGATCTCTTCATAAAGATTTCCTCCTTGGAAAGGTTCACTAAGAACCCAGAACAAGGACTCGAATGCACAGGCCTTATTAACCCTGTACGAGGAGGAACGACCCTATTAAGGTTCCAAGATAGTAGTGTTGTGAGATGTAATAAGTCGACGGATGAGATATCGTCGGAAGACCCATAGTCATTCACGACCATTAGATTGCTGGAAGTAATGAAGGCATTACATACCTTTCCCCTTTGTCCTCTACCATCGTGAGTAACGAGAAAATTGGGATCGTAAACTCCAAGACCCAAAAGAATGAATCTAGACTGTTATATCTCGATCCAATTACCCGTCGGTCGTTGGGTCTGGAGAAGCTGCGCAGGGATTAAGCGCAGGGGTAGGCATGCGAGGAAGAGATCTGAGCCATCATATCTGGAGTAGAAATCTCGTAAGTTGTTGGATCGGGAGGAGTGTCATGGAGTATAACTTCTGGAAGGAGAGCGTGCAGGAGAAATGATCTGAACTGTCGGATCTTAGATCATAGTCCCGACAATCGTCAGATCTCGAGAAGATGCACCGGAGTTAAACTATAGTGTACAGAGGAAGAGTCCTAGCTGTTGATCTCGGTTGGACACGTGTTAGCGTTCTGGAGAGTCGTCGAGATTTCACCCATAGGAGAATTTAGGAGTGTAGAACTGTTGCAATAGGAAATCGCGATCCACGATTCCCCGACAGGATCAACACTATCCATCAGCAAGGACACATGGCGAGAGATCCCAGAGAGTCGGAGTTCGGCATATCGGGGATTTCAAGGACATGAAACCCTTGCATTACAAAACTGCGATATGCGAATTTCCGACACCATCATAAGCCGTTGATCCAAGGGACACATGTCGAGCATCCGGAGAGAATCAGGAATCGGTATATCGCGAGCCCCGGGTATATGTGTTTTGTGTCATCGCAAATTCTGAAACCCCGATGGAAGTTTATACGGTTGCAGTCGTATGGTAAGTGGTCACATGGACCATGGTATAGTTGAGGGGGCTAGCCAGTGTAAAGGCGTGTCAAGAGTCCAGGGGACTTGTGCACCATGACATTGAAAGGCGCCACACCCTGACAAGAATTAAGACTATGGTCTTGTGAACGTTGTGGTCGTATTGACCGGGACTTAGCCCAGAAAGCCAATACACTAGAAGCACATCGGGGATCGGAGGATTAGGAGTTCTAAGTACACATGCACCTTGGCACCGCAAACTCCGAAACCCCGACGAGAAGCTGTCGTAGGGTCATATAGGAACCGGTCGTGTGGATCAAAGGCTTAGCCGAGTGGGGTTGAGGCAACCAAGGAGTGAATCAGAGATCGTAGATTGATGATTGTAGTCACCAAATACATCGTGGGTGTCAAAAACCCGATGGAAGAAAGCCCGAATCCCGATATAGAACCAGGGATTCGGCATTTTGCTAATGTAGGCTTCTGGGGATTTCTCATTTGTGAGAGATTAACCCCGAAATTTTTAAACTATGATAGTGGGTGTGTTACAAATGTTGTTGGTGTGTTGGAAGGCCATTGGAAAACCTATTTTGTCTCTGTAACCTACTATTCTTACTCCTTTCGATGGTCATTCTTTCAGACCACATGGTATCATCCCTTCTTTTCCTATGCAGTTAGGAGGGAAGACCATGTGCATCGAAGTTGAAGTGGTCAATGCACCTCTCAACTACAACCTATTGTTAGGAAGGATTTGGAATTATGCAATGCAATGTAGTGGTTGCCATAATTTTTTGGGTCTTGTGGTTCCCATAGGAGGGTCGAATCATAACCATAGACCAGTTGTCCTTCTCCAAGCATGACCCTTCATCTGGGGCATCCATAGTACTAATGATTGATAACCCTCAGCCCAGCATCGTCAATGTGCGGGTTGGTTTATGCCCACCTTTGATGGGTACTTTCAATTACCTGCCTCCTTCTCGCGATGTCAAGTTCATATCGGCTGCCCCTGACTAGCCTAGGGCTGAAATGTTTCAAGTGTCGTCATTCCGAATGACTTACTTTAATGATCCGTGGACTCTTCCTTCCCCATCGGCTTCGATGGAAGTGACAAGGCATCTTGGCATGGCCATGCCCTTGTTCATGGCAGAATTTGCGTACAGTATTGTCCAGTGAATTTCAACCGACCTCGATCTAACTCCCACATAGGAGTTACATTTAGTTCTCGAGCTTATTTGGGATCAAGTTTCCCTCGCCAATACAAATTATTTAGACTTGGTCTTGCCCTTTGATGAGGCAATTATAGAGGCATTGTTGCCTAGTCTTACAAGGAAATGTCAGGCATTGATCCAAGAATTGTTGAACATGAGATAATGACTTATATTGATGCCAAGCTGGTCCAAAAGAATCTTCGTCCGGTAAATCTTCAAAAAGTGGCAGTTATTAAGGCTGAAGTAGAGAAACTTCTCAAAGCTAATTTCATATACCTCATTTAGTTGACTCAATGGGTGTAAAATCTCATTCCAGTTAACAATAAATAGGGTACAATTCATGTGTGTATGGACTTTTATGACTTGAATAAGGCCTATCCAAAGGATAATTTCCCCACTCCATTCATTGACCAGATTTTCGATGAATGTGCAGGCTGTGAGGTCTTTTCATTCATGGATGGTTTTTTGGGATATAACCAGATTCAGATAAAGCCCAAAGACCATCATAAAAAACTTTTATTTATCTATGGGGCACATTTGATTATCGTAAGATGCCTTTTGGCCTGAACAATGTTGGAGCCATTTTTCAGTGGGCCATGTATTTTTCTTTCCACAAACTTAGACATATAGTCGGCTTATCTCGATGATCTAGCGTCACAATATTGCAAGAGAGTTGATCATCCTGCACACCTCCGACTAATTTTTGAATGATTTCACTACTATCGGATTAGCTTGAATCCTAACAAGTGCAGTTTCTGCGTGACATCGAGTCATCTTTTAGGTTTCATAGTTTCAACAATAGGGATCATGGTTGAGGTGATAGTTTAGTTTCCTCCCCCATGCATAGTCCCTTAGATTCAAATCTTACGGGGAAAAGTGAACTTTCTTTGGCATTTTATTCCAAACTATGTTGAGATCACTAAAGGTTTCATGCATTTACTGAAAAAGAGAGTCCCTTTCTGTTGGGATGAATCCGCTCAATGCTCTTTCAAAACGTTGAAACATGCCCTTACATCTGCCCCTCTGCTCTAGACTCCCAATTATAATAAAGATTTCTTATTATACTTGGTCTTCACAGAGTTGACCATCGGTATGGTCTTGGTTCAAGAGGATGATCTGCTCGAAGAAAATGTGATTTAATACCTGATCCAAGGCCAGGTTGGACTAGAAATCAACTACTCCCATGTTGAGAAGCTTGCGTTGGAAGCAGTGCATGTTGTCCAGCGGTTCCGTCATTATATCATGCTTCGCAAGACCATTGTCATTGCAATTGTGAATCCATTTCAATATGGGTTGACACGATGAGTCATTAGTGGATAGATCAGTAGATGGATTTTTATCCTCTAGGAATTTGACTTCGATTTTATTTTCACGAAATCCAAAAATTCGTTGGTCTTTGTCGAACTTATTTCAGAACTTCCGATCGAATCAGGTGATGTTACGCTCGAAGAATCTCCAATTAAAGGCGATATTTTTCTGATCACATCTTCAGACCCCTAGTATAGAGATATATTAGTCTATCTCCAGACTTCAAAGTGCCCCGCCTCTACTTCTTGTGACAAGCGTCAACAAATTTTCCATTAGGCACAAAGCTATCTCATACTTGATGACACTTTGTATCATTGGTGCCTTATACACGAAGAAGCGAAACTCGTTCTTAACAACTGCCACACTAGAGCATGTGGTGGTCATTTTTCTAGGTTGGCAACAACCCAAAAGATTCTACGAGCCGATTACTTTTGGCCGATGTTAATCAAGGATTTCATTGAATCAGTCAAGAAGTGCCACCCGTGTCAGATATTCTCTCGAAATATGAGGGCACATCCCGCTCCCATGTTTCCCATCATTATTGTTGGTCCCTTCACTGAGTGGGGGATTGATTTTACTACCTGCCAACCAGCTTCAACAAGGGGGCATCATTATATCATCGTAGAGGTATAATACTTCACAAAGTAGGTCGAGGCTATGCCAACATTTAATAATGATGGTGAAACAACAACTCTCTTTATTTCTAACCAGATAGTAGAAAGGTTCATCATCCCAAAGGAGATTGTCACTGACCATGCAGTCACTTTCAGAACAAAATGATGTCTAAGTTAACATCAAATCTTGGGTTGAGGCAAGAGCATTAATCACCCTACTACCCACAAGCGAATGGTCGGGTGGAAGTTGTGAATAAGTCCCTCAAGGATATTCTGCAGTGACTGATCAATTCTGCCAAGTCAAATTGGCATTTGATGTTGTACTCGATGTTATGGGACTATCGAATGTCTATAAAGACTGCCATTGATTTTTCACCTTTTAAACTTGTTTATGGGTTGGAAGTAGTCTTTCCAATAGAGTGCCATATCCCATCTCTAAAGTTGGCAGTAGAGTTATTTCCATACACTTCACCTCTTGAGGAATTCTTATTATATCTCGAGCAGCTCAATGCATCCTTGGCTAACGAGGCTCACAAGAAATGAGTCAAGTGTCAGTATGATCAGTCCATTCATCCTCGGATTTTCTCTGAAGGCGACCTTGTCCTGGTCTACAACCAAGATAAGGATCCCCTAGGGGCAGGCAAGTTCAAACCCATGTGTTTTGGACCTTTCATTGTGAAAGAGGTCTTAAAGAAAGGCACTTATCATCTAGTTGACTTTGAGGGAAATGCTTTGGTGAAGCCTAGAAATGGGATCTACCT
Organism: Picea mariana; assembly: GCA_032191745.1. NCBI lineage: Eukaryota > Viridiplantae > Streptophyta > Pinopsida > Pinales > Pinaceae > Picea > Picea mariana. Next base: position 29,765 of record JASDQU010029412.1, on the reverse strand, counting down.
CAAGAAGTATTACTCGTAGGTTGGTCGCTTGGGTGACTTCTTGTACATATATATAGTTCTTATATAATTATCTTTTTGTCTTTTTGTTTTATGGACGTGTCATTATTTATGTCATTTTTTTCACTGTGGCAAATGTCAAGTGAATCGAAGGTGTTTTTTGGGTTCGTGGATGACACTAGCCGACACACTTGGAGGTTTGCTTCCGCAACTTGGGCGATTTTCAAGCCTCAAGGCCAGTTGTTATCTTTCGGAGGTATTTGTCTAGGTGACACTACAAACAATGTCATCGAGTACAGTGCTGTGATAGATTTGCTTCGTGACTCTTTGTCACATGGTATCTCTCACCTTTAGGTCTACTTAGATGTTTAGTTGGTTGTGTCATAGTTAAATGGGGTTTACCATGTTTATGATCCTACTTTACACCGAAATTTCCTTAGGGTACATCTCTTAGAACGTTGCTTTGATTACATTACGTATATCCATGTTCATAGGAGATTAAATCAAATGACATATACTCTAGCTAATTAAGTATTATATTGGCATGTTTCACACACATAAAAAGAAGCATGTACATACACATGTACATACATTTGTAAAGAAATGTGATCCATAAGACATAAATATGTAAATACACACACACACACACACACATATATATAAGTGTTAGAGTACATCAGTGGGCATGAATGCCTCAAAAATATATATCCAGTATACATCATGTGACTTATGCCCTAAAAAATATACAAAAGTGCCCTTAGCACATGTTGGTCCAACCTATCTAATCATGTGGCCTATTGGCCCTGCCATGGTGAAAAATGACTTTTTCCAAACATCAGAAGAGTTGGACCGAGGTCTGTGGCCACCCAACTACATGAGGTTGCATTGATGGTGGGACATCCTCGATCTCAACCATAGGAATGACACGAGTGAGTACGGTGAGGTTCCACTCCACTCATCTCAATACTCTCTCATCCTCCCTGGTTGGAGGTCCCCCTGTGGCTATTGTTAGTACTACCTCTAGTCGAGGACGCCTTCTATTCCTTGATAATTCTGTCAGGTGCACAGGTCCCACATATGTACATAACAGATACATAGTTGTCAGATACTCTGATGCATCTAAAAAATTATATATATAAAAGAAACTAAAAATTAAATAACTTTAAAAATACAGGTACCAATCTCCCCTCGCTCCTCTCTAGGAGGTACGAGCATGTCTGGATCCCTAGAAAATTTGATCCCGACATAGGGGTAGTCCTCTATCATCAAAATATGTCGTTCTCACCAGTCAAAAAATTTATCATCAAAGGCCTTTATGGTCCTTCCTCCCCCCTATCATGATAGCAATGTTGGCCACCTACACACTATTAGGAAGGAGGCCACATGCCCCTGTACTGTCTCTCGTGGACTCATGTTGGGTACTCTCTCAAAGAAGAACAAGCACAAAATGGTACCAAACCCGAAGTTCTTGTTACTCCGCCCTTGACACTCTGTAAGATGCCTCTTCTTGCAGCCAAGCATGGTCATGCTCCAGTCATATATTTGTGCATTTAGGCACTGCATTTCACAATACATGTGCACCTGGGAGGCCTGGTGTAGGGTCGTAGATCCAATGATCCGTCCAATAAGAAAAACGATCACCTTTAGTGATAGGTTGGTGATCTTGTGGATGGGCACCTAAGAACCTACTTTCTCAATGCCAAGCTCGCAATGCATTTCGATGAGTTCAGCGATGTTGAAGGGCCCAGGGGGAAACATACACAAATTGATTGGTTTCCCTCTCCTCGAGAGTCTAGTCAAGAAGTAAATGTCCTCAGTCATTGGAGTCAATGACTGCCCCTCAAGCATAAACTCCTCTGCATTAGGATGCCAATAATCCACCAAGGCATTCAATAGCCTAAGTTGTGCCCTCATGAATTGATCTGAAAATAGGGGGTTGACTTTTTTTTCTATGCAAGCACCCTCTACTCCATTAAAATATAAACTTTAGGACCTTGCTTAATGTCTTAGTTGTGCAAGATGATTTATGTGTCAAGTCGAGGATTTTCTTATGTGTTTATGTGTGAGGTTCTTTAAAAGGTTAAATGTTGTTTAAATAAATACAAAAGGAACATAACATGCATAAAAATATAACCAGCAACTCACAACAATAATAACATGATAAAGGAGTTCACCCCCAATTGGGCTACATCTCCTTAAGCCTCCATCAATGGACCAGGCTCTCTGGGATTAGTTTTTCAAAGATTCTTTTACAATCTGCTCCTCAAATCTGATGGATTTAATGACTGTACCATTGGGTTCAGAATACATAAAAACCCCAAAAATGACTAGTAAAACTCTGAAAATGGACCATGTCTCATTCGGGCATGACCTCTTCTACATGTGGCCTTGAGCTTCCCTGAGCTTCCTTGTGGAAAAAATAACTGGAAAATTCCTCAAATGGATCAAAAACCTGTCCAAATATGTTCATATCATAACAATTAGTCAAAAATGACTATTCAGTCACAAAAAATAGGCTTGGGCTCATCTGAGCATGACCTCTATCAATGGTGGCCCTAAGCTCCCTGGAGATACTAACTTAAAGGTAGAAAAACCTACAAAATAAGTCTCCAAATGGATTTGAAAACTGTTCCAATGGATTCATAACATCCAAAAACCCCTAGCTGGGCTTTTTCAACACCTCATTTGGCCAAAAAATGAAGAAGTTAGGCCTCCTGCCATTTTCCTCCTTCAAGCTTGTTGTCTCTAGTTCGCCAATTCGCACCTCTTGTGTGAGTAACCTGGCTTTTGGGAATTTCCCATGCCTAAACCCAGCACATGCATGCATTCCCACAAAAATCATCAATTTTTTTCACTGTTAGTAAACTTAGCCTCCGAATCACGGAGGTGTTGGGCGCATGGGGGCCATGTGGCCACGTTTCCCGCACATAAAAGAGCTACGTTTGCATGTTGCTTGAGGGCTTGACACATGTCCAAGCATGTGGGTGGGAAATCATTTGAACTCCCACGTGAATTCATGTGGTGGACTGGTTGTATGGTTATGCACATGTAACCGAGGGCTGGGGCTAAGCCCCAGCACAGACCCCACACCCATTTAACCATAGGCTAAATTTAAATACAATTCGCAATGTTTCATGGTAAGAAACAATTGCGTGGTGCATTGGTTGTTCAGATTTTGTCAAAGATTTAAACCAAGTGTGGGGGTCCAGGGTTCGACCCCTGTGGAATCCACAAAAATTTTGGACAAACAACCTTTAACATGGTGCCACGTGGCAGCCCATGTCTGGGCCACGTGGCACCTCCCAATTTGCCATCAACATGCCACGTGTCCAAATCTAATTCGTTCACATGTTTTCCAAATCAACACTTGACACGTCATCTACCAACTCATCTCTTTCCATGTTAGGATATTACCACATCAACATTGCCATGTGTCGGGTCATACACCTTCCACGTCAGCGTGTACAAACTGTATGGACTGTATAGTCAACATTTGTTTTTTGCATGTGTGGAAAATCGAACAGAACACAATATCTCACTCATCTAATGTTGGTTTGACCCTGTTCGAAGTGTGTTGGGTTCATCACGATGATGCCTACACTCCCGTTCGTTTTGAAGCGATTCTGAACACTTTCATTTTTGGGCTAAAATTTGACCCCTAGTCCAGATTTTGATCACAGACATAGGTTGGTGATCTTGGGGATGGGCACATGAGAACCTACTTTCTTAGTGCCAGCCTCACAATGCATTCTGATGAGTTCATCGATGTTGGAGGGCCCAAGGGGAAACATATGCAGATTGACTGGTTTCCCTCTCCTCGAGAGGCTAGTCAAGAAGTAAATGTCCTCAATCGTTGGAGTCAATGACAACCCCTCAAGCATAAACTACTCTGCGTCAGGATGCCAATAATCCACCAAGGAATTCAACAGCCTGGGTTGTTCCCTCATGAATGGACACTGGTAGAACTTCCATAACCTGCATTGTTTCAATGCGGCGATATCAACAGGGTCCTCATCGACCAAGATATCAATCTCCTCGTGTTCCCTCTCCATCTAGTGGACATACATCCTGTTACATGACAAGTTCAAGGGGGAGTTATCTCTTGCATATACATTTTTTTCTATGCTTTTGAGGGTGTACGCGGGCTATCTTGGACACAGTCGTGTATGCACATGGGCAGATTGTTTTCTGCCTATAGGCATACACAGGCTGTCCTTAGACAACTTGAGTACATGTAGGGCCACCATTTTTTAGGAGGGCACGCCCCCACAAAAACTAAAATAAATACTAAATTGAAGTATTGAAATGTAAGAGGGATGAGTTTATACTTACTTGGTCGGAGTGGAAGTTTGTTTCGTCCTTTGAATCTCCTGGAATCAACTCTTTTAGCAAAGGGGTCTTTTTTACCTTCTGGTTAATTTTCAAATTGCAATGGTGAAAATGAGCTGTCAGCTTCTATTTATAGACTCTTTTGGCCCTTTTTGCCACTTTTTTTGAACCCCTTTGTCATTTTTTCTGGCTTGAAAATTATTTAATGTGGTTCTTGAGTTTCTTATTGGATGTTACGATGCACTTCACTTTTGTTTTGGTAACCTTTTTGGAAAATGGGTCACTTTCAAAGGTCCTTTGGTAAAAGTCGGTTTTCCAACTTTTTGCATGAGTTAGGATTCCACCTCCACTTTCTACATCTCGTTGTCTTTTCCACTTTTCCATAGGATCGATCCAAATGAATTGCGACACGAAACCATCATTTCTTCTTTAGAAGTGTTGTAATTTAGTGGTAGAGCCTACCTCCACATGGATGCCCTAGTTAGATCCTTGTTGCATTTTGGCATCCATGTTGTCTTTAATGACTTTAGGCTCAAGAATCCTTGTTAGTCTTGTCATGATTACGAGATTGAGACTCATATGTCTAATACATCATCACTCTTGGCTTCACCCTTAGGACTCCTAAAAATGATCATACTTTGTTGTCTTTCAATATCACTTTGAAATCCGAAGGCAACATCCAACAAGACTACATTTATGCTTTTTAATCTTGTCTGGATTAACTGAGAAAAGTAACCTCTTGGAGTCTTCTTTAAGTCCTTTTCAGACTCTCTAAACATGAAAAGATTGTAGAGAAATCTTGTTTTACTTCATGATTTCCAAACTAAAACTCGAAGGAACGTCTGTCCGACGGTATTTTACCCCTTTTTCGGTCTGGATGGTCAATTTTACAAACAAAGGTATACTCTAGGAACTTTGGTTCACTAGAAGAGTATTCTCAAGTATAATTTTAACCCTTTTTCGAGCCAGAGGGACTAAATTTACGAAAAAGGAATCCCCACGGAGTCCATAGTTAATCTCTTTTCAAACTCCCTAAAATTGAAAAGATCGTCGAGTGACCTTGTTCTTTCACACTCGTTAAATTGGTGCAGAAGAACATCCCCTACGGAGTCCATAGTTAAGCTCTTTTCAGACTCCTTAAAATTGAAAAGATTGTTGAGTGACCTTGTTCCTTCACACTCGTTAAATTCGTATAGAAGAACATCTATTGGCATGAGTTTACCCCTTTTTCCAGCCTGTGGATTAAGGAGGAAAAAGGTACAACTTGGGAGATTTGTCTCGCCAGGAGAGTTCTCATAAGTAAATTTTATACTTTTTTGGGCTAAGGAGACTAAATCTAGAAAAAGGTCGTGAGTCCATAGTTAAGCTCTTTTTAGACTCCTTAAAATTGAAAAGATTGTCAAGTGATCTTGTCTGTGTCACACTCATTGAAATGGTTTTGAATAGATGTCTCTTTGGTGCTAGTTTATCCCTTTTTCGAGCCGACTCGACTATTTCCAAAAATGCTACCCCAGTGGATTCTTCTTTTATGTTTTTTCAGACTCTCTAAACACAAAAAAAACACCAAGCTTACCTTCTCTGGGCTCATTAAAATTACATTGAAGGGGGTTTCATTGTGTCTTGCTAATCGTGTTTTCATCTCTGCGTCTTTGGCCTAATGTTGGCTCCATGTTTCTCTCAACTAAACCTTTGAAGCATGCCTTATATGCAAGCCTTGTATCACTTTTCCTTTGCAACCAGAGACCTTGACCCATGGAGGAATTTTCCCTGAGTGTCCTTTTCCTGCACATGTCTCCTTGCTCTGAGAATTAGTGTGTTCCTTGTGCTTGGAACTAGTATGCTTGTGACACTCGTTCCTCCTTTGTAACGTAGCATTATGTTATTCTTTTTCAAGATCTTTAAAAAATTGAAAAAGACAAAAAAATAAAAAAACCCAAAAAGAGGACGGGAAATATATATTATTTTTTGGCAACACAATGAGTCTCCCTTGGATAAATCACATCCTTGTGTTTGTTAGTCAAGCTTTAGGATCTAATATGACCTTAGGAAGTTGTTCTCTCTACATAGAGTTGTGTCCTCCTCCATTTGGTTATTCTTCCAAACACATGGAGAGTTTGTGTTGCCTCCTACATCATGAACTTATGTCAATCTCATGCTGCATTAGTCTAATCATATTTCGTGCTATTTTCCAAGGGAATTTTAACTCATCTTGAGTTGACCTTTCTGCATTTTATCTCTTGCCCTCATATCCGACCATCCCAAAATCCCAATCAAGTCCTTATTTGAAATCAATGAAGTTCTCTGCATGACCATTAAGATCCTCTTATCTGTTCCCGACGAGGCGTTGAAGACCTCTGGGTAGTGAAGTCATACACTCACATTACACTCCTGCCCGAGTTTTTAAGATCTTGAAGTTGTTTCTCGAGCTCTGAAGGCCTCATCTCCAACCATCACGTGTCACTGGCTTCTTGAAGATGGATACTATACATGTATATCTTTGATTTTGAGATGTAGATCTGTTGTGTATTGCTTGCGGCTACACTTTATATAGTTATATGACATGGATATGTAGTGTATTTGATTGGAAACCATGATTTATTTCATCTTGAGCATGGGTATGCCCACCTCAAAGAGACACTTGTTATTTTTGTAGATGGCACCTCCCGAACTCTAGTTCTAGGCTCATTCGTTTCGTACATTGGTGAATCTTTTGTAATGTATTTCGGTGATCAGCTGCTCTTCTAACCTCGCACATTAGGGGACATCTATTATAACCCTAAATTTCTCCATACATGCATACCTGACACTTGGCCCTCTTAATTTCTATTTTTGCCAAGCCATCACTGAGTTGCTCTTTTTAAAAAATTATTTTTTGAAGATATACGTACCCTGCACCAATACTGCCCACGTACATACGCTTGTTGCACCACTACAACCCACGTATGTACGCTAGATGCACCAATACAACCCACGTATACTTGCAAAAGTTTCAAAAAGTAAAAATTTGCAAGGAATTCATTGAGATTACGGGCTATTAGGTAGTTTCCCAACTAATCCACCGCCTATAGCCCGTAACCCAACTGAATAACCATCCTTTTGTCATATAAAAGGAGGTGTTGGGGTCTCATTCCACATATAGACTTAAGAACAATGAAATTTTCTCGTTTCACATCCCCTCCTTGCCCCAAGCATTTGCAGCCTTGTTGTGAGAATTGCCTCAGAATTCCTCATTTCTCCCTTTTTCCTCCATCAGAACCCATTCCATTTCCCAAGAAGAAGTTTGAGARGATGAAAGATACATGGAGGTGCACTTGGAGCTTKTTGAAGAGGAGCCTGGACCAGGTTCGAGGAGCAGTAGCCGACTTTGGTTGTAAGTGATCATTGTATTATCAATAAAAGAAGTACTTTTCCTTTCCCAAAACATGATGTGTCGAATGTTTTCATTTGTTCTATATTTTTATTCTAACATCTAACCCTTATTTATGTATGAAATGTATGCTTGTATTTTTCTATTTATCTGTATTTGAATGCAGGCCAGCCTTTGGGAGGAGGTTTGCAGTCAGTAAATATTTCAAGCACGAGAGGATATACACCAGACACAGAGTAAAGGTACAATTACTAGATCCTTCTCATTTTAATTTTCTTGCATAAGCCTGGGGTATGTTTGGGGTAGTTAGAGTAGTAGGATAATTTTAAACGGTTATTGATCTACCTACATTGTAAGCCTTGGTGTAGCCATATGGGAGTTTTTCCTGCTAGCACCTGTGCCACTTCCATTATTTTGATTATTGTTATGGCTTCCTCCACTAACTACAATTACTTGACACACATGGGGTCATGGGTTCTACATAGATTATGATCTAAGATGGGCTTCCTTCTTCTGTTGGATTACACTGAGGGTCCTTCTCTTTCTCTTTCCTTTCTGTATGTGGTATGATATGGAGCACTATGTGGGGGTCTCTTTTCTCGAACACACTATGTTTCTCTTCTCTCTCAACCATTGTTTTCTTCTTACTATACCTAAACCTTTTCCCACAATGCAATACTTCAATCTCTATGTTTGAATCATTGTCTTCCTCTCTCGACATCCTCATTCCATATGTTCTTTATTCATTATTTTTCTCATCTCATACCATCCTCTGGTCATCCCCCAACCCCCCCTATGTGTGTAGAGGCACCTAGAAATCATATTCCATCTTCATAACATTCTTGTCGCACAACAACATCTTTATCCAAGTAAATAGTGCATTTAGAAATCTTTCACGCGGACCCTTGAAAAATTCCCTCTTTGCAACACTATAAGACAGGGTATAATCTATTGCAAATTTTGTAATGTAACTGCTCAGTATGTTATTCAACCAAAACTCAACTATGCGAGAAACCTTATTACTTACTTTGTAACCATTGTTCGTTGTTATTCTGTGGGTTCCTATTATGTTCTATGGAAAATTCTCGTTCCTTCCTCTCTAGCCATTATGATATCTCTTCCTTAGTAGGTGTCCAAAACATTCCCCTCAATTACAGATCCCAATCCCAGCAACATAACCATTTGTTGGTGCGCAGGAAGATCCTAGGTTCAAAGATAATAAACCAAAAACACCCTTAGACACTGACCCTTTTGACATCACCTACAAGCAAGTGAAGTCTCACATGAGACATCTAGAGGGGTTACAAGAACCAAGTTTCTACAATGATGAGGGGAAGGGAGGCATTCAACATGTCCATACTATGCATTGTTCATTCCCTTACTGTGTGCGTAGTTTCCATTACTTAACGTTTAAGTATCATGCATTATACTATGTGTATGACATAACTTTACTAAACATTCATTCATTCCTCATTAGCTTAAGTTCACAGGAACATAACAACATATATCAATGACATATTCAGAATACTAATCATTCACCATCATTGCATAGTATCCACAGCTAGTAAACAGATCTATGCTAACCATCCATCAAATTCATCAGAAACATAACACACATAACATCACATCAAGACACAAGGTTTTAATGTGGTTCACCCCAGTTGGGCTATGTCCACAATGAATCGCTTCTTATATTAGTCATTTGCAATATCCTTACAACTGTGCATTATGCTTACAAAAATATCTAGCAGTAAACATTATCCAAACCTTTCTAAGTCGCTCTACTGCAGTGCGAGCATAACTCCCAAAAACATCATTCATAACCCAAAACGTCTGAACTTTTAGCCAAAAAGTCGAGCATATACTGACTCTCTATTCACGAACTCATCAACCAAAATAACGAAAAACCTATACCCCAAAAATCCTTTACATATTTATACATAAAGGTATGGCTAAGCCCATTACAAAAT
>JASDQU010029411.1:0-28994 GCA_032191745.1 Picea mariana | reverse complement strand
CCTTGTTGCATGTCAATTTTTGGTGCGTGATTGCCTAGCCTACATGGCTGGTGACGGGTCCGAGACTTCGAGAGTTTGGATAGCTTTGGGAGTTCGAAATACATGGGGCGTGGTACAATATAGGAACATCCAACACAAAATGTCGAACACTGACTGCCGAAGGGCTAAGGCCATGTGGAAAGATATCAGTATTTCAATAGTTTGGACATAGTGTGCTAAAAAGGAATGCTCGATGGAGATCATCGATCACCAAACATCGATCGTAAAATGGCTAAGGCCATGTGGAAAGACCTCGGGACTTCAAGGATTAGGAAAAAGTTATGTTTAGAACTGAGTACTGAAGCCCCCTTTTTAATCGTAGATATCGATGGAGGATGTGAAGCGTTGATCCCCTCCATTGTTCAGAGATCTGCGAATTTGACAACACTTTTGGAACTCCCGAAGTCTGGGAACTTCTGAAGTGTTGAAACCTTTTCTAACATAGGCTCTTAGCTCCCATTTTTAAGCTTGAGGTTACAAGGAACACCCCACTAATTGGTTCAATCACACAATGAGAGATGCAAGTTTTTGGGGAGATAATTAAGAGGGTTTTGGCTAAGTAAGGGACCATAAATGCACCAAGGAAAACAAAAAATATGATGCCCCATACCTAGAAAGGGTATTTAGGGGTTGGGTGTGTTACAAATTGGTATCAGAGCATGGAAATAACACTTGTCCTTCTTGGTCTCATGCATGAGTTGCATAAAAATATTATTAGATAAATTATGGGGTAACTCCCTATCTTACCTACCTTCTATAATAAACTTGTTTGAACCTCTACTAAAGAGAGGAATGGAACCTACTGTTGATATATGTTTTGGAAGTATGCAATGTAGGTTGCTAATTTTTCCAATAAAGAACTGACTTCACCTTGCAATGATATGTGTTGTTCATGAATTGGTATATTAGTAACTAACATAAAAAACATTATATGCACTCAAACAATTAGTGAACGACAAGAGAACTACAACGTAAAGGATGGTGACACATCAGGAATTGGGGGGGATGTCCCACAATAGAGAGGAAGAATATGATGAAAGGAGGGTGGTGGAAACCCCTCCAAATTTGGACAAAAATGTAAGAAGCCTCATGGCATAATTATAGAGTTATAAGGCTGACAATGAATGACTGATCAAGGAGCAGGAAAATAAAACATAAATTAATGTATTCCTACTATAAAGTTTATTAGATATAAAAAGGAAACTGCAACATGGTCCAACTTCCAATCATGTGGACATGCATCATACTAAGAAAAATCCAAGTCCACCTGAGATACAAAAGGATGGTCCTGAAAGTGGCCACACTAGGAGGAGCACCTCAAAGAAGGCCCAACATGGAGCAAAGAAACATTGGATGGAAGATTCCTCTAGTGAGGACATTGACAACTTCAAGGAATATTCTAGTGGAAAAACTAGTTCACATTCTAAGACAAGAGGAAAGAAGAGGAAACATTCCAAAATTTGTGACCCTGAAGAATTCAAGAAACCCAAACCACACATCTTCGATGGAGAGATTAATAAGGAGGGAGAAGAAAACATTTGGCCACTCAACTTGAAGAAGTACTTCAGAGTCCATGACTACTCTAAAAACTTAAAGGCTCAGATAGCCATTTTCAACCTAAATGGGAAAACCTACATTTGGTGGGAAGACCTTAGGAATGTGAAAGTATTCCATGAGAATGACTTTTCATGGAAACAATTTGAGAAATAATTCAAGAAGAAGTACCTATCATCAAATTGCTTTTATGGGAAGACCAAGGAGGTATATGAACTCAAGTTGGGACAACTCTCCATAGATGAGTATATCAACAAATTGCTTGAGATGATGAGGTATGTGCCCTACATAAAGGATGAAAAGGTAAATATGCAATTATTAATTAGTGGCCTACCTTAGTCCTATTGGGACAAAAATGAGTTTGATCAGCCAAATACCTTAGAATATATTGTTTGAAAATAAATGTATTTCTATGAGCAATTCAAGAGTAAGACAAAACCCCGTGAAGACTGGAAGAAGAAAAACAATTCATGATTCAAGAAGAATGGTTTTAAACCCTTGATATTTAAGAGCCCTGATAAGAGATCTAGGATGATCCTTCTTGCCAAAAGTGTGTATCAATAAAATTTTCCATCCCATGGTAGAAATAAACCATTCAGAGTAGCTCCAAGTAAGATTGATAACATGAAGAGAGAAACCTTGAAATGTTGGGGTTGTGTAGAGTAACATATGTTGAGGGACTGTCCACATAGGAAACAAAACCCTAGAAGGGTCTACAAAATCCAAGAGGCTACCATAATCAATGATGTGGCTAGGAGTTTGCCATAAATTTATGCATTCTTGGATAATAGACAAGCTGACCACCAAGCTTCAATGGTGGAGATGGAAGGTATGATTGCCAACCATCTTGTTTCCATTTTAATTGACCCTAGTTCTAATTTATTCCCCTCAAACTGTTGAGAAATTTAAATTGCAACAAGTTAAACATGTTAAATCATGGCTGGTACAACTAGCCACTAGAACCAAAAGAAAAGTAATAGAGATCATACCAGATGCCAATTTGTCATGAGTGAGTTTCCCACCCAAGAAAACCTAAACATACTTCCTCTAGGATTTTATGACCTATTGATTGGCATGGACTAGTTGGCTACCCACAAAACCAAGTTGGACCGTTATAGTAAAACTTTGGAGTGTGAAAATGAAGAAGGAAGAAGGGTAAGCCTACAATGGATTCAAAATCTTGTCTCAGTGAGACAAATATCATCTCTCCAAGTGAAGAAGTATTGCAGAAAGGGATGTGCCTTGTATGCAATAAAAGTATTGAACTCTATTGAGAATGGAAAACCTAGCCCGAAGGACTATCCCATATTGAAAGAATATAAATATGTATTCCCAGAAGCAGTGTTAGGTCTACCTTCAAGAAGGGATATTTATTTTTGAATAAAACTTGTACCAGGAGTAGTGCCAATGTATAGAACACCCTATAGAATGAGTACACCAAATCTAGTTGAGCTCAAATTATAGCTGAAGGAGATGTGGGACAAAGGCTACATTTAGTGTAGTGTGTCCCCATAGGGAGCACCGACCTTGTTTGTGAAAGAGAAAGATGGAACACTCAAAGTGTGCATAGATTATAGAAAACTCAATAACATGACCATCAAGAACAAGTACCCCTTTCAAAGGATCGATGCCTTGTTTGACCAATTAAGGGGTGCTACAGTATTATCCAAGATTGAATTGAGGTATGGATACCATCAGGTATAAATCAAAGATGAATACATCCACAAGACAACCTTTAGGACAAGATATGGACACTATGAATTTGTGGTGGTGCCATTTGGGCTTACCAATACACCAACCACTTTTATGTCCTTAATGAATAATGCATTCAGAAATTTCTTGGATATATTTATGTTGGTATTCATTGATGATATCCTAGTATATTCCAAGAATAAGGAAGAGCATGAAGAACATCTCAAGCTAGTACTACAAATACTAAGAGAGCATCAACTCTATGCTAAGCTCAGTAAGTGTGACTTCTTCCAGAAACAAGTCCACTACTTAGGCCATGTTATTTCTGAGGAAGGAGCGGCAGTTGATCCTAACAATATTAAAGCCATAATGGATTGGAATACCCCAAAGGATGTATCTAATATCAGATCCTTTATGGGCCTGGCAGGATACTATAGGAGATTCATAAAATGATTATCCAAGATTGGTTTCCCAATCACCTCCCTTTAGAAAAAGGGGGTTAAATTCATTTGGAAATCATAATGCGAGGAAAGATTTCAAGAGATGAAATACCTTCTAACCAATTTGCCTATGCTGAAGATTGCAGATACAAACAAAGACTTCCTTGTGTGTACATATGCCTGCAAGGAAGGGATCAAAGGATTACTTATGCAAGAAGGACCTATGATTTTCTACGAATCTAGAAAATTGAATGAGAATGAAGTTAATTATGTGAGCCATGATATGGAATTGTCTACCATAGTGCATGCTTTAAAAATGTGGAGGAATTACCTTTTAGGTATAATATTTGTACTTATGACAGACCATAGTGGGTTGAGGTATTTGTTTGACCAACCAAAACTCAATGTGAGACAAGCTAGGTGGATGGCTCTCCTTAGTGAGTTTGATTTTGAAATTAATCATATCAAAGGAAAGTAGAATAGGGTTGTTTATGCCCTTAGTATAATTATGAAAGTAGTTCACTTGGAAGCTATAAGAGCCAGTGAATCAGAAATCAAAGAGAGGGTGAAAGATGCACAAGAAACATTTGCATTTTTCAAGATCGTGACATCATACCTGGAGAAAGGGACCACAAGGTTGAAGTGTGAAGGTTATCAGATTCTTAATGATGACCTGCTGACTTACAAGGGAATACTATACATTCCAAATTTTGAATACTTGAAGAGTTTCATAATGGATGAACTACAAAAAATACCATATACTCGTCATCCTGGTTATCAAAAAATGATCACGGCCACTAGGAAGTTATTATATTGGCCCAAACTAAAAAATGACTTAGTTGATTACTTACCTAAGTGTATAGAATGTCAACAAGTCAAGGTAGAACACCAGAACCCACCAGGGTTGTTGCAACCCCTACCAATTCCTGAATGGAAATGGGAAACAATCCCCATGGACTTCGTCACAGGACTACCAATATCAACCAAATAGAATGATGACATCATGGTAGTTGTGGAAAAACTGAGAAAGGGTTATCACTTCATACCCATTAAGTAAACTTGCAAGGCAATAGATATTGCCCAAATCTTCATGAAAGAGATATTTACACTGCATTGCATGCTTAAGGAAATTATATCCGACATAGATACAAAGTTCACTTCAAACTTTTGGAAATATTTGTTTGTTGGTTTTGAAACAAAATTTCTCTTTAGTACAGCCTATCACCCTCAAACTGATGGGAAGATAGAGAGGGTAAAGCAAGTATTAGAATACATGTAATTCATCAATCCAAGAAATGGGAGGACTACCTACCATTAGTAGAATTTTATTATGACAATGGATATCAAGAATCATTAAAAATGAGTCCTTTTGAAGATATCTATGGAAGGAAATGCAACATTCAAATTAGCTGGAAAAACCATGTTTATAGATTTATAATCAAGCCATATATGCTAAAGGAAATGGAACAACAAGTGATTCATATCAGGAAAAATTTGAAGATAGCCCAGAATAGACAAAAGAGCTATGCAGACCTGAAAAAGACTCCTAGAGAGTTCAAAGCAGGGGATCATGTGTATCTTCAAGTTAGACCCAGGAGAAGCTCCTTGACGATGGGAGCTTGTGCCAAGATGGAACCTCAATACTGTGGACATTTTGAGGTTTTAGATAGAGTGAGATCAATATCCTATAAGTTAGCACTTCCTCCCATAGTGAAGGCACATAATGTTTTCCATGTTTCTTTATTAAAAAAGTATGTACATTATTCTAATCATATTATTGATTGGTCTATGATTAAGGTGGAACACAAGGGATAATTTCTGCTAGAACCTTAATTCATGATAGACACGAGGGAAAATCCACTCATAAACAAAACCATTGCATAGGTCAAGGTGTAGTGGAAACACTTTGTCTCAAATGAGTCTACATGGGAAATGGACGATTCCATGAGACAAGCATATCCATTTTTTTTTACTTTTGTACATACATAGCACATCGATAGGTAGAACATTGAGGACGATGTTCCTTTAAGGGAGAGGGGATTGTAATACCATTGTTTCCCCTAGTTTTTCAATATAACTATAATTGGCCAAGAGACTATGGCAGACTAAATATGTGTGAATGTTTTATTTGATGAACCTTTGTATAAAAGGGTTAATGTATCAATGTTTTCTTATTAATAGAATTTAAATTTGAATATGTGTTGCAAAACTGTTGAAAGGGGGGAAGTTTTCCAATATATACAATGGATGCTATGAGAGAGATGGTGAAGGGAAACCATGTATGGTTGAGATGACCCTCAACAGACTAGTACCTATTGGGTGCAATTACTCAATAGTCCTTTGCCCCATCAATTAATTACTAGTCAGGCTGGTAGATGGAAGGACATATTCAAGAGTAAATGAGGAGATGGGGTAGGGTACCCATCTTTAAATCTTCCATGCCTAACCACAACTAGGGATTCGGATCCATGCAACCCTGGAAACGAAGTGAAGGAATGAGTTAATTCAAGGAAAAAGATAGATCTACAAAAGAGTAGAGTAATGAAAACACTCTCCCGAGAAGGGAAGGGAAAAAACTTCGACTCTAAAGTTGAGAGGAAAAATATGAGAATTAAGCTCAATTTGGATGTAAGAATCCATGGGAAGGTTTTGGCTACAAGCTGATAAATGGGGTTGATGAGTGACTGAGGAAGTAATCATGCAGACCTCCTTGCTTGGAATAGAGAAAACCAGTTGCCAAGTTATTGTGGGAGGAGGAGAGTAACCTTTGTCCATGAATGTTGTGGAACAAGGAGAAATAATCTCTCTTAGAGAACCATAGTATAGCTCAGGGTTGGCCAGTGGTAAACCTGTCAGGAGTGACTATGCCTATGGTTGGAAAGAAACATGCAACCCTTTCAAAAATTGCTTCACATTTTCAAGTTCTAATAAGTATTTTCATACATTGTATTATATTGGATTCAATGATAAAATGTCTATGTTTATGATTCATTATTTCAGTATTTGAACAATTTTTAGAAAATATCTTTGATTTTTGTAAGTTGTTGTATCGATATGATCTTTTAATTCATCTATGTAATTTCTGTAAACTGTTGTATCTATATGATCTTTAAATTCATGGGAATCCGAAGAAGAGTCAGGGAAAGATAGATTGAAATTTCTAAGTCCTACCAACCCGTTGAATCTTACCTTAGCGGAAATGTCAAAGTCTAAATTCTATTGGAGAAGGGTGTTTTTCCTTTAGACTATTCACCCATCTGACCAAGGACTCATGCTCATGTCCTTAACCCAATTGTTTCTAAAGGATTAGCGCTTAGCCCCTTGAATTTCCAAAGTATCCATGTGATCAGGGTCTAGGAACCCAACTCTAGTCCAAAATGGGGCTAGATCTTCAGCTTTAGGAATTTGGGACTTGTGAATCCACAATACTTGAAAATATCTGAAGGCCAAAGTCACAAATCGACAAGGACCATAGATAAGGGGATTCAACATAGATCACTCTTAGCCATTAGATCAAATGTAGGAAGGGAAGCATTAATAGCTTCAGTGAAATGCTACTTTGCGAGAATAGGAATGGTATAACGTCGGAACTCATGAATGTCGAATTCGTGGAGTAAATATCGACCTTTTAACTAGAGGGACATGTGTCCATAGTTCCATGGTTATCTGGGAGTCTGGGTATTCAATGATCTAGAAACTCATGAGTTTTCCCTGAAGTTATGCAAGGCAAAGTAAACCCTCATTGTAGATGCTAGGTATGCATGGCAATAGATCTAGCATGGTCCAAAAGGAAATCCGGAAGATACACTTAGAATCTTTGAATGTCAAACTACCAAAGTGATGAGGACCATTGGATGTATGGGGATGTGGCACACAATGTCATGGTCTGAAGAATTCATATTCCATATGAATTTATCCAAGGTTTTTCATGGAGTGAAAACCACTGAAATCGTGAATGCTAAATTAAATCTAAACCATTGGTCGAAGAGGACACATGGCGTAAGATTCAAGAGGATTTGGTAAGCTCTAAAGATGTATCCAAGAAGTAATGAGAACTGTACATCTATGGATCTACGTGGAACCTTGCACACCATTAGATTGAAGGACTGAGCAGTTATCAATCTATGATGATGTGGCTTGATGATGCCATTCGATATGAGTTGGACCTGCATTACACGTGTCACATGTCACCAAATTTTAGATGATTCACAGACCCATTGGGCATGTTATAGCATGACACGTGTAACCCCCTATCAAGGACATGTGTCGCCCTTTCACCCTAGCTGCATGTCAGTTTCAGCTTCATGGTCGCCTAACCTACATTAATGGTGACGTGTCCAGGACTCCAGGATTTTGGATAGCTTCAAGAGTTCGTAAGATGTGGGGCATGGTACAATATATGAACGTCCAACAAAAAATGTCGAATGATGACCGTCGAAGGGCTAAGGCCACATGGTAAGATATCCAAATTTCGGGAGTTTGAACATAGTGTGGTAAAAAGGAATGCTCGACGGAGATCATTGATCATCGAATGTCAATTTCTGAATGGCTAAAGCCATGTGGCGAGACCTTGGGAATTTTGGGATTAGGAAAAGGGTATGTTCAACGTCGAGTACCAAAGCCCCATTTTTAACCATGGATCTCGGTGGAGGAAGTGAACCATTGAACTCCCGAAATCTAGGAACTTCTAAAGTGTCGAAACATTTTAGAGTGCAGGCTCTTAGCTCCCAGTTTTCATCCTGAGTTCACAAGGAAGACCCTTCTAACTGGTTCAAGCACACAGTGAGAGATGTAAGTTTCAGTGGATCTGATTAAGAAGGTTTTTCTTAAGTAAGGGACTGAAAATGCACCAGGGAAAGAAAAACAATTGATGCCCCATCCATAGAAAGGGTATTTAGGGGTTGGGTGCGTTAAAATTCCCCCAATAAATCTCAGGAAAAGATTGAAGATTTGTTTGGTAAACACAATATTATCCATGCTCACTAGTTAGATAATTAATTAATGAGTTTAATTCCAAATGATTTCCCTTGCATTAAAGATTACTTATATCAGTTCAAAACACTTAGAATTTTGTGTATCAAATGTCATCTAGATATGTTGGAAGATAGATGCATATATGTTATTCTTGATAATCTTGGTAGTACATATTCTATTTTTGTATGTACCTTTTATGCTACTAGAGAATCTCTAGACACATTTTATCAAAAACCAACTCTTGAGTCCTTTTGTGATTCTTTTATTAGAGAGCAAGATAAGCTTCTGAAACTTGGAGTGATTAGCACTATAGGTACATTCAACAAAGCCTTATTGGCCCAATAGAAAGGTAATTTCAAGAATCCCAAGAAGAAACATCCTCGCCACAAAAGCAAGAAAAAGAGGGGTCCCAAAACCTTTTAACCAACTTCATTTCCTAATAGTAATAAAGGAGAAAAATCTAAAAATGAGAAGACTAATAGACATTGCAACTTTTGTGGGAATGACGGTCATGATGAGTCCAAATGTTTCTATAAGATTGCAGCTTTAGAAGCAATGATAAAGAAGCACAACATCGAAATTGATTCTACTTCTTCCTCTTGTTATCATGGACATGCACTTTCTGCTTTTGGTTTCTACTTCAATGAAACTTCTACTTCTCTGATGAGTGGCTTATTGATTATGGAGTATATTATCATATGGATAAGGATAAAGCCATATTTATACTATAAATGACTATAACACCAAGAAAATATTTGTTGGTGATGATATATCTCTTAGTGTTGTATGGTCTGGAACAATTCAGGTAGATAATGGTCATTTCAATGATGTATTATTTGTTCCAAATATTTCCTACAACCTTCTATCAATATATCAAATCACTCATTAGGGTGAAGATAAAATAGTTCGCCTCACGAAGTTGTAATCAAGGGTATAAAATATCCTCAACATGTTCTTGCAACTAGAATTTCTTATGACATTACCAAGTTTTACAAGTTTGACAACCTTGGGTTATGATGACAGAGAGGATGAAAGTCCACCTCTACCTCCTCACCTTCCTTCAAATGATTCCATTGGACCTGAACCTGTACCAACACCACCACTTCCTAGATGGGTTTGTTCAACATGAGAAGTAGTTTGTGATCTTATCAGTGATCCTTCATACCAACATCCAATACGTTCAAATTTCCATCGAGCCACTTCTATTTTGGATCAATTTTTAGATACACATGATCCAAAGACATTTGCAAAAGCTTCAGATCATCGATATTGGGATACATCAATGAATGAAGAGTATAATTTTTTAATGGAAAATTATACTTGGGATTTTGTACCTCTTCCCAAAGGAAGAAGACTTGTCATATGTAATGGATCTATAGATGTAAGCATACATTAGATGGAATTGTTTAAAGACACAAGGCTCGGTTAGTTTCCAAATGATTTTCCCAAGTTGAAGGAATTTATTATAATGAAACATGTTCCCCTTTAGACAAAATCAATTCCATCCACCTTGATATATCCCTTGCATCCTCACATAAATGGAAGGTCCATCAGATGAATGTCAAATATGCCTTCTTGTATGGGGATTTGCAAGAACAAATCTAAATTGAACAACCTCTTGGCTATGTTCATAATGAATCTAGCCTTGTTTATCTCCTTAATAAATATATTTGTGGCCTTAAGAAAGCTCCTCGATCTTGGTATAGATTTATTGTTGACAGAGTTTTCCAGATGCCATTCTGATCAAAATGTCTATAATAAGAAAGTAGGAATCAATATCATAATAAGTTTTCTTTGTGTTGATGATGTTATCCTCAGTGGTAGAGAATATAATATATTTAAATCATGTGAATTCTATCCTTAAGAAGAAATTTTAAATGACTGAATTAGGATATTTTCACTATTTCTTTGGCTTCCAAGTTTTGCAAACCAAGGAAGGAATATTTCTTTCATAGAATAAGTATGTTTGTGAACATCTTTGCTACTTTCACATGGAATATTCTCAGCTAGCCCCTTATCCCTTCCAATCTGGAGTTAAAATTTCTACCACTTGTACTACTCTCAATGTTTATGCCACCTTGAACCATCAATTAGTTGGTGTCCTCTTATACTTGACTCATACCTATCTTGATTTTTCCTTTATTGTTGGTATTGTAGCCCAGTATATAAAAACACCCCATAAAATCCATTGTAAATAACCTGAAATAATACTTCAATATGTCTGGGGTATAGCTCAGGTCGAGATATATTACAGTTCAAGGGGGACTCCTTTGTTGGTTGGTTTCACTAACTTAGATTTGGGTGACGACCCTGATGATTTAAATTCTCCTGCAGGTTATGTTTTCATCCAAGGTTCAAGACTTGTAACTTGGGCCTCTAAGAAAAAACATGATATTGTTCTTTCTTTATTAGAAGAAAAGTACCAAGCAATGCTTAATGCAAGTTAGGAAGTCATGTGTCTTTGATAGATGCCTTCATAGTTTGGATTCCAGTCGCAACATTTGACTAGCCTCTGATGCAATAATCAAAGTTCCATGAATCTCATTGAAGACTCAGTTCAATATTAGTGCAACAAACACATTCATCTACACAGGAACTTCATCATATATCTCATTCATGATCAAGTTATTGAAGTGTTATTTTCCCTTCAAATGGTTGTTTTTCATACATTTTCACAAAGTCTCTTATAGAAGCAAGGTTTTCCAAAATTTGATCTATGTTATAATTTCAAGAAGTTTTCATTAAAGAGGGATAGGCTGTAATGTCTCCTTCCTTCTCATACTCGTGTCACCTTTGTAAATCCTTCAATCCTATCCCAAGTTGTTCTGAAATGGGGATGTTAGGATATTTATACACTTAGGAGTTAGTTAAGATCAACTTGGTCTAATGTTTCATTAGATAAAATTTTGTTTCTTTAGTATGCATTTGTAGTTAGGAAATCCAATGGTCACGATATGTTCCCAACACAGAGTCATTATGATGATACAAACACTTAAAATATTATAATAAAATAGAAGTACACACCATGTACATAATGTGAGCATGGAACAAAACTCCAAGATAGATAAGTTACACAATAACTTCTTAAATAATAGGAGAACATGAGCCTCCAAATAACCAAATACATTTATACATCATAATTCACATGTCTACAATAATGAATACATAATCTCTATATATACCTATTCACACTTGCACATGAGGCTCCTTTACTACTAGGATGATCCTATTACATATATATTTACACGTTACATGTACATTTAGGCCCATGTATTCTCCCCTTTGGGGTCATATAATATACATTTAATCCTATGTATGCTCCCCTTTGGGGTCATATAATATACATTTAACCCTATGTATGCTCCTCTTGGGTCATAATATTGATATAATGTTTCATTTTCTCCTCGATAATAACAACTATATTGATCTATGGCTTAACACTCAATTGGTGTAATACCCTAGTTTTGAGACCCCATATTAAAACATGTATTTTGTTTAATTTTTGAAAGGTTGAAGCACCCAAAGAATTAAAAGAGTTCAGAGTGCCTAGGAAATGTAATGATTTGATCATTATTAGTAATAAAATACATAAAAAAACATGCTTTGAGGAACTTTCAGAATTACATTTTTAGTAGTCGGTCACCCTTTGACATGGCCTATGGTTTAGGGGAGAGAGATCCCCCACAAAAACCTCCACCTCTATACCTCGTCACATTCCATACCCTCCTGTCATCTTACAGGAAAGAAACAAAAGGGAATCCCTAGTCGCGCTTTATTAAGAAGATAGATGAGATCCTGAAGGTCTCTGTCCATTCCCTCTCCTCTATTTCGTTCGCCCTAAGACTGGCTAAAACTAGTTTGATCGGAAAGTTCATGGGACTCTGGCCCTCCCCAAGACCAATGGCACAATGGCTAGATCAAAAATAGAAAAGATGATAAAAGGGCAGTTGTCAACATTTTTTTGTGGTAAGGAATTCTATGTCTTCCTCTTTGAAGATAAAGCAGATAGAGATTTGATATTTAGAAATGGTCCATACTTCATGGACACTATAGGGATGTATCTAAATCAATGGATCCCATATTTTAGCCAATAAAATGATATCCCCTCTATAGTTCCAGTCTGGGTCAGGATACCCTTCCTGCCTCTCCACTGTTGGAATGACAAAATCATAAAAACATTGGAAATGCATTGGGAAGGTTCATCAATCAGGTCAAACCACATGGTAGATTACAATATTATGATCATATTTGTGTAGAAGTAGATCTGGAAAAAGGACTTCCAGAGGTAATCCAACTAACCCTAGATGGGTGGTCATACATTCAAACAGTCGACTACAAGAAACTGCCATGTAAATTCAAATCCTGCCATGAGTATGGTCATTTCACCAAACAATTTCCCAAGGAATCATCAGAGAATCTCGAGAACAAAGCATCGAAGCAATGGAAACCAAACAAAAGATAGAAAGTGACAAATAAATCAGTAGTTTAGTCACAAGAAAGAATATCCAACACCAAGCCATCCACACCGATTAAGAGGAAATCACCGATGTAGAACAATAATGAAGCAAAAAGAAAAAAAAATAGGTATGATCCTCTTGAGAATCTAGAAGAAGAAATGGATCACTCAAAAGAAAACATAGAAGAGATACAGAGTCAAAAATCACCAGATCTAGACCCTCCGTCGCTTCAAAATGCACGTGATGCCCCTCTACTCATGGACCCCTACCGTGAGCTATAGGATTAAAGTCAGGAGGAATCGGGGGAGGAATTTGACATGGAACTCCTAAAAAGTTCCAAATCCTCAAAAGAAGGAATGAAAACAAAAAGAAACAAAAGGGAAAAAGAAACAATTCAATACAAAGATATAGGAACCCAACCAACTCTATAAGAAGTCTTCAAAAAGTAAGGGAAGAGTGTGAAATCCCCAACAACAAAAGGACAGTCTCAACCCATTAAAGGGGGGGCAACCAAACATGCTAGTAAATAATGAAGGTAGAATCCTAGAACTATAGAAGATTGGAACAAAGGAAAAAGAAAAAGCAATGGGAAATTTAATCAAAAAATAAAGGCTTGATATCCTCCTAATTCAGGAGACCAAAATGAAGGGTTCTAAGGCCCTACAAGAAATGAAGAAAATTTGGAAATAAAGTGATGGAATATCTCTAAATTCTAGAGGAGTGTCAGGAGGGATATACACAGTTTGGAACAATAAAAACTTGAGAGAAGAACAAAATTTACAATTATCCCATCGGATGTTGGTACATATCAATAACCTACAAACATGTAACATCTATCCTATCTGTAATGTTTATATTCCTAATAACTATTGGGAAAAAATATAATGTTGAGAGTCCTTAACGAAAATCAAATAAGTTGGATTACACAATAATTGCATTATGGCAAGAGACTTCAACACAAATATGCACCAAGGGGAAAAAGAAGGAGGCTCTATAGTAAGGGACTTGTTCAGGGAATACATGGAATATATGATCTCAGGTCTGGATCTATTTGATTTCGAACCATCTAAAGGGAAACACACTTGGATTAATAAACGCTTATGGGTGGGACACATTGCAACCAGACTAGACTGTTTTTTCATACATAGCTCTCTCCTCCTTCTTCCTTTCAACATTTCCTCCCAAATTATTCCTTGGGGCATCTCATATCATCATCCAATATCTCTCTCCTTTGACAAAGAATAAAACCTAAGCCTCGTTCCCTTCAAATTCAACCCCCTTTGGATGGATTCGCCAAAATTCCTCCCCCTAATCACCACTGTTTGGTTAAACTGGGTGGACAGAACCCTGGTATATATCTGGGAACAAAATCTCAAAAGGAATAAGAAAGAAACCAAGGAGTGGGTAAAATCCTGCCCCCACAAACCAAGATAACAAATTGAAAGGTGAAAAAGGTATCTAGAATATATACAAGAAGAAATGGATTCAAACATCACCCACAATAGACATTTATTACAGGGGAAAGAACATTTTCAAAATTATATGAGAGCACTCCCAAAATAAGAAAATGAATGGGGAATCAAATATCGATCCTTATGGCTTCAATAAGGGGATAAAAATACATATTTCTTCCATAATCAAGCCAAATCTAGACAACATATAAACATTGTGGAGGAAAGAAAAATAGCCTCAGGAACATGAATCAACTCCTTTGAGGAAATAAAAAAAGAAGCATCCTCTCACTTTAGAGAGATTTACACAAAGGAAGGTGAAGAGAATAAAGAGAAGAGCCTACAATTCATAGAACACATCCTGCAAATTATAAAGGAAGAATATAATAAAGGGTTAAACAAGGTGGTTACAGGGAGGAAGTCAAAGCCGTTCTAAATTGGTTTAATCCAGACAAAGCCCCTGGGCTTGATGGACTCACTTTACACTTTTAAAGGACATGATGGGAAATAATTAAAAAATACCTAATGCGCATGATAATATTTGTCCAAAAAACCTAGAAGATGGGAGGCACAATCAACACCTCCTTTTTAGCCTTGATTCCTAATGAAAAAAATGCTAGCTCCTGTGATCATTTTCACCCAATCTCTCTTTGTAACGTCTCATACAAAATATTAGAAAAAATCATAGCAAGTATATTAAAACATTTTATTCCACATCTCGTACTTCCCAATCAAGGGGGCTTTATGCAAAAAAGACAAATTTGGGATAATATAACCTTAGTTCAAGAAGAAATCCACACCAATGTTAATAACAAAGAAAA
Organism: Picea mariana; assembly: GCA_032191745.1. Taxonomy (NCBI): domain Eukaryota; kingdom Viridiplantae; phylum Streptophyta; class Pinopsida; order Pinales; family Pinaceae; genus Picea; species Picea mariana. The sequence continues at coordinate 13,566 of JASDQU010029411.1, read as the reverse complement.
AGGTATGATAGTCAAAATTGATATGGAAAATTCCTTTGATCAAGTAAAGCATGAGTGTCTTTATGAAGGTTTAAATAGATTTGGTTTCAATCACTCCTTCATCTCTTGGATTGGGGCATGCATATCAATGCCCTGGATAACCCCTATGATAAATGGGCACCAAACTCCATTCTTCCAATCTACAAGAGGGATAATACAAAGATATCCACTTCCTCCAATGTTGCATGTCATTATGGAAGAAACTCTAAAAACATGACTTGAGCATGAAAGAGATATTGGAAACATCCTTGGACTAAAAATAGCAAGGGGAGTAAGAAGAATAAACAACTCCCATTTTGCTGATGACACCCTTTTGTTAGGAGGAGCCTCTCAAATTATGGTCAGTGGATTCAAACTAGTTCTTGAACAATATGAGGTAGAATCGGGAGGAGTTATAAACAAGCAAAAAAGTCAAATATATTCTTGGCACACAAAAGAAAATATAATGGTAATTATTTCAAACATTTAGAGTTCTCCTTTTCTGTAGATTGGAAATAGTTCAAGTATCTTGGCACTCCTATCAGCATAAAGGCCTTTCTTGAGGAAGTTTGGCAAGTGATTCTTCAAAAGCTCAAGGATCAATTCAAAGTTTGGAGAGAAACCTGGTTGAATCCAGCTGGAAGGGTGGTCCTGATAAAATCAGTCTTATTGTCGTATCAAATTTTTCAATTCTCATCCCTTCATGCTCCGGTGGGAACAAAAAAGGAAATGGCCAAACTAATCAAAAAATTTCTTTGGCAAGGGGGAAAAGATAACGGGAAAAAATCCATATGGTCAACTGGTCTTCAACATGTGTCCCAAAAGAAAAAAGAGTATTAGGGATTTGGGACCCGGAAAAGGTTAACATAGCCCTGGGGGTAAACCTCTATGGCACTTAATCACTGGAGGTAAGGAATGGTGGAAAAAGGCAATTTTCTACAAATATCTATCAAAAAATTGAAAGAGGTTCTTGGAAAAATCCACAATCAAACACACAGGATCTCGTATCTAGAAACTCATCCTAGGCTCACTACCACTCATAGAGAATCACCTCTAATGGAATCCAGGGAATGGTAAAGAAATCAAAATTTGGGAAGACCAATTTTTAGATAGGGGAAAATTGTCTAGTATTCCCTCTTTAGACCCCTTCATAATTTGACTAAATTCCAAAGGGAACAACACTCTCTATGATATCTCATAGTGGAATAGCATTGACACTTGGAAAGACTGGAACTTGGGAGAGGTCTCTTCAAATATGCTCAATGTTTCTCATCAATTCCTTATGATTGAAAATGGTTTTTCCCTAGTTCACCTCAATTAGAGTGATAATAGGGATTGGGGGGGAACATGATACTCTATGAGGATTGGATATAAAACTCTCCTCTCTGACAACGTTCTCCCAGAAAAATCAGCAATATGGAAAGAAATATGGAATTCAGATGGACTACCTAAGATCAATATTTTTGGTTGGCAATTAGCTCATAACAAGCTCTTAACAGGGGAAAACCTACTCAATAGAGGCTTTGTGGGACCCTACAGATGTGCCTTATGCAATCAATATTTTGAAAGCACTGAACATCTTTTCCTCAATTGGAATTTCACCAAGCAAGTGATGCACATTGTCTACTTAGAAATAACAAACCAAATCTCTTGGTCAAAAAGTTGTAGAAGTCTGATTGGAAAATGGAGCAAATCCTACAAAGGCTCCCTCAACAAAAAATCAATCTTTCATCATGCTTGGAAGGCGTCAATAAAATATTTTTGCTGGAAAATCTTCCTGGCAAGAAATAAAATCATCTTTAGGGAGAATTCAATTTCCCACACCCCATAGTCACAACCCACGTGATCGTCCAACTAGGTGATTTCCTCTCTTCCTGAAATATCAAAGAAAAGGCATGTAACCCTTTGAAAAAAGAAGAAGAAAAGTGGCTGGAGAAAATAAATCTTCCCACCATACATCCCTCAATTTTTCCACAAAAATCATGTTGGCAGCTTCATTATTCTCAGCAAGACTTAAATAAATGGCTAAAGTCTCAAGACAACCATGTCCTTTGTTTTGATGGTGCTTCAAAAGGAAACCTAGGGGAAAAAGGATGCTAAAATACTCCTGGAACCTGGGTGTAACCACCAACAACATGGAAAAGGCCTACAAGATGTATCAAGGAGTGCTCTTAGCTCATGAACAAAAAATCAACAACATCATCGTAATAGGGAACTCAAATAACACAATTCGACACTTTGTCAAAGGGACTACCCCAAATAACTTTAAGATGAAAAGAATCATAGAGAGGATCAAAGAAATCTTATCCTCAATTCAAGCCTCCTTCTTTCACATCCCCCATGCAAACAATGAATAAGACGATGAATAGGCAAATCAAGTAATCGACAAAGCCTCGTGACATATAGAAATTCTAGGGAGGCTCCTTTTTCCATCTCCTCCCTAATAAGTAAGCCCCCTCTCTCCAAATATCCACCTGGCGTCAGTCTCCCCTTAGTGCAATAGATAAAAGGGGCATGCAACAAGCATTATGCAATAAATGGGGAAGCGAAGTACTCTTGTATCTCTTGGATCGTGGGAAGATGCAAGAAACAATTCGTTCACATGGATAAGTTTGGTCACCCTGCGATCCTCCTTTGTGGGACTCCGCCATATCAGACCCTCCGTGACTATAAATAAGCCTGCATCATGAAATCCTCCATTAATCCACTTGAGGTGAGGGAAATCAAAAGGAATTCCATCATAATCCACTGCAAGGGAAAGCAGGTAGTACATGCTACTTCAAAGCATGAGAGACACCTAATACGTGAGTTTGCAAGGAAATGGTGGAATTCATGCATCAAGGTTTCTACTTGGAGAGATAAATTGGAAGGCAATCCCTTGATTCACCACCTCAGCCAACCCCACCAGAATTCAACAGATTTGAATACAATAAAGAAAGAGGAAGTGCAGTGTCCAAGAAACACAAGATATAGCAATTGGACCAGAGAAAGAGGCACATCTCCATGCAACATTGTAAGCACCAACAATAAAGGAAGAAGCAACAACAGAGGAAGCATCCATGAAGTTGAAAGTGACAGGAAACAAAGGAAACACCAACGAAAGAGGAAGAATCAAGCATTTTTTTTCTTGAGGTAATTTTCTGGCAATTTCTATCAGTTTGTTTGAAGGAATAGCTCCACGTACAACTCAAGAAAGACCGGAGGAAGAGCTCGTGGATGATAATTTATCAACCACCCATAAATTAGCTCTCCGTCTTGGCTCTCACAGTTCCAGTCTCTCCTTCACGCTAGACACTCTAGCCCAACACTGCACGTTAATAAGTCAATTAAGGGATGAAGTCAAAATTTTAAGGCGTCAAAGGGAGAACATCGAAGAAAAGTTGGAAGCCAGACCACCAAATTCTCCAGCACAAAGTCAGAATGAGGAAACAAGGAGTAGAACAGGACCAACATTGCGTGACCTGAACATGGCACTAGATCCCCCTCCGGAAGAAGATTAATTCTAAAGAAGACTAGTAAGAAAGTCCTCAGTTTTGTAAAAATGGATTAATTAAACCTATCGTTAGATAGTTTAAGGACGAAGATACAAGATTTGTTTACAGTAAAGTTGAACTAAAACTAGATTCAGTTTTGTAATATTTTTTGTGGAAATTTTGTTGTTGGCATCCCTTTTACCATCACCCTCCTCTGTATTATGCGACCTCAGTCGTGCCTCTTATAAATATAAAAAAAATTAGTTTTTGAAAAAAAAAATAATAATAAAATACATCATTGGATGCCATATCAACAAGGGCATGATTTATACGGGGTTATGATTCCACGAGATAGGGGGGATAAACGGGATAAGTATTTTATTATTATTTTATTTACCCATATTAGTTTTAATTGAGAAAAGTGGTTACATGAGCCTCTTGGGGAAAAGTCCATGCGGTTCTTGCTTTCCAAGTAAATATATAAATCCATCTTGTGGGTTGTTTGGGGGTTCTTCTGCATTCACTCTTTCACTCTTTTCATCCATTGTTTCTCATTTATCATTCCTCATCCATTATTATTTTTGGTGGGTACATGGGGTAGAATTGTTGAGGAAGAAGCCCTAATTTTTTGGATGTAGTGATTGCTGGTGTATTCCAGCCATGAATTAATTCTTGCACGTCTGAGATGCATTGACATGTGTTAAGTTTCATTCACATCTGCAAATCCTGAGAGTCCCAACATGGATATTATTAACTAGATGAACATGATCCTTGAAAAGAAGTGGAAATCTTGAGGGGTTGCATTGAAGTGAAGGGAATTCATTGTCTTTGGGTGGTTCATGCTAGAGAGAAGAGAGTTGGTGCACTTTGATTGGTTTGTGTTGAAAAACCTATGAGAGCTTAAGTGTTGACTAGTTTGAGAAGTTGAGTGTCGTCCTAGAACCCATCCTTGTGTATTCATAGCTCTGGCTCAGGGATGACATTGTTTTTTAGACTTGGAACAATAGTGTCTATGGTTGGGTGGAATGTCCTTGGTTCAAAACCAGTTGGTGATCAAATTTGTTTAAGATAAGTTCTCTATGTCTTGTGTTTCTATGCTTCTATATTTATTTTCGTTGTGCATTAATTATTAACTCTAAGATTCATTTTTATAATATGCATGCTTGTTGGTTATTTTTGTGCATGGAATATTTTTTTTCCTTTTATGTTGTAGAATGAATATTGATTACTGCATGTGACTCTTTCGTTCTTATCTATTAAGTAAATGTTATCATAATTCGAAATAAATTTTGAATTGAGTTTTTGAGGTAGTGTGGCCAACCTGTGGGTGGCTAGGTATGTTACATATTGGTATCAGAGCTTCTAGTTCAAACATCAGATTTGTATGGGCCAGGATGAGTGTGAATTTGAGAAATTCATAGTTGCAAATTTTGATCTGAGAAAATTTGGGGAAAAACAAAAATATTAGAGAGGAAATCTACGAATTCGTGGGAAGATTTGAGTTTTAATTAATTCATAATTGTATAAGAAGTTAGTGGATTCGATCTACAGAGTTGCAGAGTCAAATTCCACATATTAGGTAAAAAAAATTGTATTTTAATGGCCATTGTAGCATAGGAAGAGTTTTGAGAATCGTCACTCGTGATCATGATCGATCTCCAGATCAACGACCCAAATTCCTCCTTGAAAATTTTAAAAGTTTGATTAAGTTTCAAAGTTTAGGAAAAGTACTAGATCTATGGTTGAGATTCATTTTGGTCATTTGGAAAAGGAGAAATATCGATGGTCTGTATTTGTTTTCAGTCGTTTGGGAAGTCAGAGAAAATAAACACTCAGGAGCATCTTTATTGGGAGATCAACAACCTAGATTCACCTAGGTTTTGGACGAAATCATGTAAGTGTTGAAGTTCTCCATTTGATATAACTAATGTTCTATGGATTGGGGATTGATGAGTTTTGAAAAGTGATGAGTTTTGGCCAAATGACATATGAGAGCACCGATGGTCGATGGATCGACGATTTTGGTGAAGTGTTGAAGTTCGACCAAATGAAATCGAAGATTGTTCATGGTCAATGGATCGCGGATTGATGAGTTTGGAAAAGTGTTGAAGTCCTATCAAAGGACATTTAAAATTTTCAATGGAAAATGGATCAAGGATCAACAAATTTAGTGCAAAGTTCAGATTCTTCCAAGAGAAACTGTCGATGGTAGATGGAGAAAAAAGGGTGATGATGTGTCCTTCCACATTAGCATCCATGTGTCATTCCATATCATAATCCATGTGTCATTCCATGTCATCCTAGTTGATTCTTCAATATGATGTGTCATGCCATGTCATCGTCCATGTGTCATGCCACACCAAAGAACAGAGATGCCTTATGGTCGATGGTTGGTTTCGAATTGAGGAAGTGTTTTCGATAGTCAATGGGGATCGTCAATCGTCGATGGGAAGATGGTCAAGAATCATCCAAATTGGTAATTAGTTCAATTCACTGATGAATATTGTTGATGGTGGACGATCGATGGTCGGGTCGACTGGCTTGGAGTTGTGTGAAAATCGATCATTGAGGAGTGGGACTGGTGGACGAGAATTGGGACGGAAGATTTAGGATGGTGTTGTGTGAACCAAAGGAGAACGTCAGTTTTTGATGGCTGATGGAGTGTAGATCAACGATCCATATTTTTTTTGAGTTTAGATCGACAATGCAGATTGCACTTAGGAAAAATTGTTTCGTAGTTCCAAAAAAATTCAAGTCTGTAGCCATTTTTATTATTTTGGCCATAAATGGAGAAAATTAAGTCATATTAGGATGAAACTTATGGGTTTTTTCCACAGGTGGGAGATATGAAAAAGTTTTAGAGAGGGCCATTGTCCATTTCTTCTTGGATTTGTCAGAAATTGCAAAATAGTGGTTTTTAAAGATCATCTAGGTCCAGATCATTTGCAGAAATCCAGATTAAGATGAAATTCTTGGGGAGAGTCCAAAAAGTATGTATGGAGATAACCTATGAAGGAAACAAATAAATCCTAAGAGTATTGGAATGAGGATGCTGAAATAGGTTAGATCCACTATTTGGGGCCAATTTTTGGGGATTATTGAGATTTTTAGAGGAGAAAAAGTGACCCTAGATCAAAAAAATTGAAAATTATATTTACTCAACATTTTATATACTAATAAATAAATAAAAACTTGGTTAAGTTAATTTTTTCCAAAATTGCAAAGATTTTGAGATAGCCAATTTTGCTCAAATTTCTAAGTCTCGAAAAAGGGTTGAAAAATGACAAAGTTGCAGATTTCAAATTGTTGCAATTTTTGACTGGAGCATCATCCTGAAAATATGATATTTATTATGAATTCATTGTCAAATTATTATTATCTATGTATCATATATAAACTTCTCTACTTCCTGACATATTTTCGTCTGTAGTTGATAGAAGTTGTTAATTCAATAAAATTACACCAGTGGAGAAAATGCACAAAAAGGGTGAAAGTCACTTTTTTAGGAAGCCATAATTTTCATCTCAGAGATTAGAATGAGGCATGAGTGTAGTAATTGGAAATAGAATTTAGATGAGAATAACTTGGAATTATTATAATTTGGAGAACTATGATATACTTATTCATGAATTGAATAGAAAAAGGACATGTAGCATTAATTGAAAAAAATTATAATATCCATAATTATAACAAAATGTTTTCTCGCACATTTTGAAAAATTAGGGGATATAAACATAACAGTTCAATATAAGAATGCAGATTCTGGACATAGAGGAAGGAGAAGGGTCCTTTAGTCATGATAAATAAGACAAAGGTCAGAATATTAGTGAACTGGTAATGCAGAGATAGAATCAAATGAGTATAGGAACAGAAGGGAAGAAGAAACATTAATAGAGACTATTAGAAGCCTGAGAGTATAAGTGAATAGTTACAAAGAAGACAATGAGAGGTTGATAAGAGAATAAAATCAAATAAATGCTCAATTCATGAAAAGCCTAAATCACTTTCATATGCAAGTAAAGAATGGATCATACTCAAGATAGGAGGGAGAGGTCAGTTATCATGAAAAAAGAGATAAATACATAAGACATATTCATTCAAAAAGTGCTATAATAACTCACAAACATCACTCATCTCCTTAGTCGGTACGGAAATTTTATGCATTAGAGGACTCCATAAGCAGTCCAGGGGTGTTTGTTGTTAGGCACCAAAGAATAAGACATGAATTGGATAGTTTTCAAGGAGAGATAAGGAAAATCAAGCTACTATCCTTTGATGGTTAAAGAGAAAGGGAATATGATGTTAAATCATGGTTGTTGGGAATCAAAAAGTACTTTCAGTTGCATAACTACTCATCTAACCTATAATCCATAATTTCCACATACCATTTGCATGGAAAAGATGTTATGTGGTGGGATCAACTAAAGAAAGTTGAGAACATTAATGAGAGAAGGATCACTTGGAGGCAATTCAAGATAAATTTTCAGAACGGGTATCTTTCAGAGCACTTCTATGGAAAGAAGATGCAATAGTTCTTTGAACTTAGTTTGAGAAGCATCACTATGAAAAATATGAAAAAAAGTTCTTGGGATTGTTTAAGTATGTGGGGTTTATCAAGGATTCAAAAGGGAATATACAAAGGTTTTCAACTGGACTTCCATCCTTTTATAAGGAAATTATTTAGTGTGATGAACCTTTCACTTTGACCGATACCATTAGGAGGGATAAGCACCTATATGAGCAAGAAAAAGGAACAGGATGCATGCATAAATCTTGGCAGGATAAGAATAAGGAGAAATATGAGCAAACAAGGAATGGATTCAAACCTCCTTTCAATAGAAATAATCCAAATACAAATCAAAAAGAACAATCTATTAAGAATGAAACCAAGAAGGAATACTATGTTGGAAAAAGACGAAGATCACCAATCCAATGTTGGGGGTCCAAATAAAATCACTTATACAAGGATTTCCATCATAGAGGAGATAAATAGAAGAAGAAACACAACATCCAAGAGGATACAATAGTAGAAGACATGGGAAGAATATATACAACCTTAGAAGATTGACAAGTAGAGTAGAAATCCAATATGATAAAAGTGGAAGGTAAGATAAGTAATTATCTTGTTGTTACTTTAATTGATTCAGGAGAAAGCAATTGTTAAATTGATCCTAAAATAGTGGATAGATTACATTTGAAGAAAATTAATATTGAAAAGTCAAGTTTGGTTTATCTAGCCACTAGAACCAAAAGAAGGATCAATGAAACAATCAAAGGTTGTCCAATAAGTCTTAATGGAGTGAATACTAATGCTGACCTAAATATCATACCATTAGGATCTTATGATATCCTAATTGGAATGGTTTGGTTGGAAAAACACCATAATGTCTGATATTTTCATAACAAGACATTTACATGTCTTGGTCAAGAAGGAAAAAATAACACTGCGAAAGGAATTCCAAGACCCAATTCTATACGGGATATTTCAGCCTTACATCTAAATAAATGTTTGAGGAAAGAATGCCAATTATATGCAAATCATCTGGAAGTGCCAGAAAAGATAAAAGGTCTAAGCCTTGAATACAATATTTCAATAGTTTGAAGATGTATTCCAAGAAGTACTAGGATTTCCACCAAACAGGGAAATACATTTCTCTATTGATTTAAAACCATGAGTTACTCCAGTATCAAAAACACCTTACTAAATGAGTACACCATTATTCAAAGAATTGCAAATGTAGCCGAAAGAGTTTTTGAAGAAAGGGTTCATATGTCTAAGTGTTTCATCTTGGATATCACCGATACTCTTTGTCAAAAAGAAGGATGGAACATGGAGGCCATGTATTGACTTTAGACAACCAAATACAACCATTGTGAAGAAAAAATACCGTCTACCCAGAATCGATGACCTCCTTTAATCAACTAGGAGGAGAAAATATATTTTCAAAGATATACTTGAGATCAAGATACCATTAGTTAAGAATCAAGGAAGAAGACATCAATAAAACAACATTTAGAACCAGGTATGGACATTATGAATTTGCAGTGGTGCCATTTAGACTAACCAATGCACCGGTTGTATTTATGTGATTAATGAATGACATATTCATAAATTATCCAGATAAGTTTTTCATTGTGTTCTTGGATGACATACTTATCTATTATAAGTCAGAGGAAGAGTGTCAACATCACTTGAGGTTGTTGTTGCAAGTACTAAGGGAACATCAACTTTATGCCAATATTAGTAAGTATTATTTTTACCAAGAACATATCCATTACTTCGAACATATTATCTTAGAAGGAGATATAGTAGTAGATCTAGAGAAGATTGATGACATTAGAAGATGGCCAACACCCAAGAATGTTTCATAAATTAGATATTTTATGGGATTACCCGGATACTATAGGAGGTTTACAAAAGGGTTCTCTAATATTTCTCACCCCATCACTTCTTTCCAAAAGGATGGAATTAAGTTTGAATGGACAACAAAGTGTGAAGATAACTTTAATTTGTTAAAGGAATTACTTTCTAGTGCACCTATTTTAAATATTTTTGATCCAAATGAGAATTTTGTGGTAGATACAGATGCATGCAAGGAAGAAATTGGTGGAGTCCTCACTCAAAATGGTAGTGTCATTAGTTATGAGTCCAGAAAACATAGAGAAAAAGAGAGGAATTATGCTACACATGATTTGTAGCTTGCTGCCATAGTTCATGCATTGAGGATGTGGAGGCATTATCTCATGGGAAAGATATTTGAATTAAGCACAAACAATATGAGTTTGAAATATATTTTTGAACAACCAACTTTAAATGCTAGGAAAACAAGTTGGATGAAATTTTTAAGTGAGTATGACTTTGACATCAATCATATCAAAGGAAAATAAAATAAAGTTGTTGATGCACTCAGTAGAAGAATACATCCCATGCATTCTACAACCATTAGTATGCATGATTCATATTTAAAGAGCATAATTTTAGATGTTTCTATTACAAATCAACATTACCTACAAGTAAAAGAAAGTTTAGATCAAGAAAATGTACAACAAAAAATTAAAGAGTATGAGATTAAAGAATATTGATTACTTATGCATAAGAATATAATTTATGTTCCTAGTTTTGGAGAAATTAGGAATTTGGTATTAAAAGAAATCAATAATGTTTCATATGTCATATTAGCACTAGGAATCACCCTTAAACTGTAACGAGGATAAGCCAAGTACCCATCATTCCAACAGTAAATGTAAATGAGTTTTAAGGGGCTCAAATGGATAAGACTCGAGATAATAACGTTCCAACTCATAAAATATGGGATGGCATGCACAAGAAATTGAGGTCTTGTATCAAATTCAATCAGTAAGTTGGAGTAAAGGTGAATAAGAGGAATACTTTGGTTAGAAAGTGTAGAGGTCTACTATGGACATCAGGCCTTCCAGCAGCCTAAGGAGGAAAAAACTCAAACACAAGATCCTCTTGAATTCAAATTTTCAAGGAACTGAAAGACATTATAAGAGAACTATAATCAAACATTCATCATAATACATTTACAACAATCCATGTGAATCAGTCAATCATGAACTCTCTCAGTATCAACGGCAAATAAGATGGAAGAAGAAAGCTAACTTAGATTAACCAAGATGTCTCAAAAAAAATAAAATAACCAGAGAACCAGTTGTTCTCAATCAAAATATTACAATATCAGGGAGCCTATATCAACTATTCGACCTTTACAAAATATCAAAACTGCCTATATATAAGTAGAACTGCTACAAACATCAATAGTGTGATTGGGTTACTGCATTCAAAGTTTTCAGTCGGCATCTGCTCTGTCAGAATGTGTAGATAGTCTTATGTTGTCAGACATGAGCTCTTCCATCTGGACCTTCTCTATTAGACTACGCATGCAGCTCTCTGTCAAACGTGAGCTCAAATTTGTCAATCCTTTTCTAGCTTTCCAATTATGTGCTAAGATGAAGCCTCAATCACCATTCTCATTCTAAGTAACTACCTTCATCAGGATCAGGATGAGGCTTGATACCCATAACTATTCTTAGACGAGGCCAACGAATTCTATGAGTCAATTTTGACGACTCAAGGTTATGCACATCTTCTTCTGTGACCAATACAGGCGCAGTAGGTGGTGGGCCAAAATTTGCTTCACAGATCGACCTTCAAGAATTTCAATTCTCAAACTCCATTTGTCTTCTGTTGCTTTTATCCAGAGTGAAGGGTCTACAGACGTGTGGCTCCTACTAATCGACGACTCATATTCTCTTCAGACGCTTCGGGCTTCGACCCTTCGGGACTTTGCAATGTTTCTCATTTTAAAACTCCCAAAGTAAAAATCTCGGAGTGACATATCTGATGATGCGTGGCTCTTGCCGATCAATGACTCAAATCTATTTCAGGCCTTCAGGACTTCAGGCTTTGATGATTAACTTTAACATTATTTCAAAATCCCAATTCCCTCAATAATTTTCCATCGTTGATCTCTCCCAATGAGATCTACAACCCATATTTAATATTTGCTCGACCATTGATTTCGGGCCTGGAATGAGTCGCTCTAGGTGTTGTTCTTTGTGCTCATGGCTACGGCCTACGGCCCTTAACAAATTTATGTGGTAACATTTGGCTGCACAGGGGATGGCATGCTCCCTGCAAGCTACCAAGAATAGGTAGTTCCAGTGCCTTAGTTTTTGGGTTATGGAGTCTGGCTCAAAACATTTCACTAAAGGCCGACATGTACACTATTCTACTTATAAAAGGAAAACAAACACACATGCTCCAGAAGGAGCTTATTTATGTACAAAACCTAATATAACTAACTTTTACAATGGGCTAGGTGAAGGGAAACTTCCACCAGAGTCATTCAAATTGTTTTATAATCGAATCCTTCACTTCACTACAACTAATCCATAAAAAACAAGGAGAGTGTGGAAGTTGACTAATTTAATTCTTATGATCGCCCATATTGCTTTCAAATGCTACTAAAAATATCAAGCCCGCATGCTCCAAAGCATTTGAGAAGTATAACTCTATGTACGCATCGATAGGGTCATGAAACTGAAGGCAACACGTGATTAACTTATGGAAGGTTACCTTCATTATGTCATAGCTGTTGAAAGTTTGTTTGATGTGTTCTACAAGAACACCTGATTGAATGACAGCCACAGGAATCTATGGGTCAAAAAGGTGCTTGTTGTGAACTATAGGTACAAGTGGAAGAAGGATGGATGTAGGAGGTTGTGTTGGCAGCCAACCCATTTTTTTTTTTATTACTCTCAAAAGCTGCCTACACCCCTTGTGGTATCATGACAAATCATTGTCGCATTGTGCTAATAAACATGTGTCTCATTTTTTCAACCATTACAATTCAATTTCGACTCAGTTTTCACAATTCCAAATGTGAAAACACCTATTTCGTTGATTATATTGTCGTCGTCTTTAGTTGATTTATTGGTTGATGCTTGATCACTGGTTTATCATGTGATTGATAAAGGTTTTATCAGACTTATGTTCTTGATCATTATCTTACCTTGATTGCGCATTTGGATATATTTCACTATTAAACCTTTGGGCATGAAAGTTATTGGTCTTATTTATGAAAATTATAACGTATATGCTCATATTGTTTTATCCTTGCTATAGGCTTTCATTTGATTATCATATGAAAAAATTGTATTGTGTGGCTCTAAGGATTTGGAATACAAACATATGTGGTATACGCCAAATACATTGGCAAGTTCATAAAGGTATGGTAGCAATGGTTTTAAAGGCGCATAAGTTAATCTTATTCGATTTTGCAAATCTATACTTGGCATACTATGCGAGCAAAGAAGATTATACAATGATTGATAGAACCCCGAGCTATCAGTTAGCACTAAACCCTGTGATTAAGCGGATAATCAAATGGTGGAATTGGCACGTTAAATCGGTAATTAATGCTGGTACTGTGTTGGTTTTAAACTTAACACTTGGCGCTTGGGTGTCATATGATGTGCTGGTTCTGACCTGGATGTTGGCACGTAGAAGTGGTGAATCACCCACTCGCTGGTCGATGCATTTGTTTTTATG
>JASDQU010029410.1:43848-70087 GCA_032191745.1 Picea mariana | reverse complement strand
GTGGCAACTCAAATTTTATATCAAGCTTTAATCAAGGAATTTGCGAAGGAGTTTTACCATGCCCATTCAGAAGATGTTTCGAACTAGTAGAAGAAGAAGAAGAAGAAGATGATGATGATGGAGGAGAGGGTGGTGGAGAAGCACCATTCCCTCCATCTCTGTTTGGAGTCTTGTCACCACCACCTCCCTTATGCATTGAAGGGTTGGAGCCTTCACCCTGCAACATTATGTTACGTTCCATCATGACCTTCATAATATCTCTCAACTGTATGATAGTCTGCCTAAAATCTTCCTCTTCAGCCAAAACACGTTCATGATCTTCTGCATGAGCCATGCTTGGTGACAGTCTCTCTGCAACTTGCGGTGAATGAAACTGCTTCCTCGTTGTCAAATAAGAACTTGGCTCCACAAGTTGACCTTCTCCTCTTGTGAGTATCAACCTTGTGAGCATCAGAAACAAAACTTGCAAACAATCAAGTCTTCAAAACTAGTGCTCTGATACCAACTTGATCTAAAAATGAAGAAAACTTGAAAAACTTGAAAAATTATTGCAAGTGAATGTTATGTGTTTATGGCAAAAGGATCAGTTTGCAACACATAAAATAAAGATTACTTATGCAAATTATACATAGACAGCAGCATAAACATTGAACATGAACACATATGCACAACAATTGATAAAGGAGTTCACCCCTCTTATGGGCTACATCTCCTGGTCCAGCTTTCAATGGATCATTATTATCAATTGCTCAAAAAGTGCTAAAAAACATGTCTTATAATTCTCAAACTGACAAACCGACTGCTCCAATGGCTTCCCAGCATCCCAAAACCCTTGTCTGGGCTCTTTCGGCACCTCAATCGGTCGAAAAACTAAGAAGTTAGGCCTCCTGGAAGTCTCCCTCTTCAAGCTTGTTGTCTCTGGTTCTACAATTCGCACCCTTCTTGAATGAACCTGGCTCACATGCTCTTTTAAGTGAAAAAACCCAACACCGGGCGCAATCGCACCAACGGTGAAAACCGTAGAATGATTAAGGGCGCGCCAGCCCCTAACCACCTCGGCACCTGGGCATATGGCCATGTGACCTCGCGCTTGGATAAAAGGTGGTTTAACCATTTGAAAACCGTGTAAACCGACTCTGGCGCTCCAACTCGGGGTCATATGTAATATATATAAAAGAACCGTGGGCCATATCAAAATCCGTGCACAAATGTTATAACCGTGCCACATTTTAATATATGGTTACAAACTTTGTTTTATTGTTATATATATCTGTGCGCAAACATATTATAACATGGTTATATGGTGTGGAATGAAACCACGGGTCGGGGCTAGGCCCCGGTCCACCCCCCTTTTCGTTTATCACAACACTCAAACTTAAATAGAATTGCATTGACATATATGACAAGGAACAATGGTTGGAATGTTGGTTAATGGAGGTTCGTCGGAACATTTCTCAGTGGGGGAGGTCCAGGGGTCGAACCCCGCGGACTCCCCATACCATTTTACATATAACCATATCAACTAGCGAATGATTGACACGTGGCACCAATAGATTGGGCCACGTGTCCTCACATCATTGGCCACCAATGACACGTGTCATCTCCCCATTCGACAACCAACAACCAATGAATGTGTGCCATGTCATCCACCTGACACATCATCATACAAACGGTACGTCCCTTCCACGTCACTGTACGGACTGTACGGATAGGTACAGTCAGCATCAAAATTTTTGCCTGTTTGGCTTGATGAACAGATCGCGATATCTTCTCCATACGGACTCCGTTTGAGAAAGTAAATATACCGCCGAAATCAGGAAGACGAGACAGACACAATGGCACTGTTTTCATCACATTCCGGGGACTTTGAAAATTAAGAAAAATTTGATCCCCTGATCACTTTTACAAGGAAATTTTTCCTTCGGGGGCTTCGCTCTTGAACCCCCACCAGGGGCCCGCTTTCCCCCAGACCCCCCAGCCGGGGGGATAGCCCCCTCGAACCCTGTAGAGGGGGTACCCCCCCTCTGCACTCCCCCGCGTGGAAGAGTGTACATACTTCTGGGGTGTAAATACTTCATGGGGTATAAACACGGTTGAAAGCAAGGACCTCTGAATCAGAAAGATAATCAATCTCCACAACTAACAAACCCTGGGTCTGCCCCTATGCCAACAGAACGTAATCAATGTCATTCTAGAATAATCATCAATGAGCAACATAAAGTAATTTTATCCTTGTAGACTTTATGTTCTTGTAGGCCCACAAAGATCTGTATGAACAAGTTCCAATGGCTTTTTTGTTGAGTAATCCTTTGATTTAAAGGTTGTTCTTGTCTGTTTTCCATGCTGTTGGTAGCCATTGTCATTCCTATCTTTTCCTTAGAAGCTGCCTACACAAGGGTTTTGAACCCTCAATACTCGTCGCAATTCTTTAAAAAAAAACGACACTATTATCTTCACTTTCACATATATGCTTTTCGTTTTCATTTTCACGACTGCAAGCGTGAAAACCTACAGTTAGGATTCATGTTGATGGAATTAAAATGATCTTTTTGATTGTTATGAACCTATTTGATTATGTGGTCATAACTCTTTTACCTCCAACTCACCACTGGTCACACATTTATCAAAACACCAAACCACCACTCACTTTGCATTTGACCATTGTCAATATGGTTTCGATTTTTAAATTCATTGATGCAATGGTTATTTGATATTTTTGTGTCTTTGATAAATTCGTTGATGCAATGGTTTTATTGAACACATTAATTTTGGGGTCAAATCGTTGGTGCAATGTTCGACATATTGGTTTCTTTTAAATCATGCAAATCCCATTGTTTATTTAACATTCGGATCGAGTTTTGGTTGTGTATTTCAAGGTTTTCAATGATTATGTGATAATCCATTTGACATGTTGTTTACAATGCTTTTTATATACACTATTGTGATTTGAATGAACATTTTACCAATGCGTCGTCGATTGTACAACCCGAAATGATATTTTTACATGGTTTCAATTTACTCCACCACCATCGCACGCATAAACATTAACGCTCTTTCGTGCATTTCAGGCTACCTTTGTTTTTTTTGGGAAACCTGTGGGAAAATGGTTCTGTGTCTACCCTGTCAAACCCCCTCGCTGATTACCCTGTTAATCTTGTGCTATTTTCTATGGCTTCTGTAGTGCGAATCGAAACCAACGGTGTCCAAACTTTGTTATTATTCAATAACGCCTGAGAGGACCTAGAGAGGAATGGTTGGTTGGTTTTTATTGAGAAATTCGAGGGTTTCAACCTCGCAGTCGCTCCACAATTTGTACTCACATTCGATGGATGCAGGGCCAAAGTTGGGGACATCCAACTCGAATTGAAAGAGGATTTCCTCAGCTCAGCCACTGGTCTACCAGCCAAAGGGCATAAATGGTTTAAAAATTTGAAGGTGGATGAAGTGCCATGGCCATTCCTGTTTACCTCAAGGAAAATCAACAGTTGTGACAAAGGTATGCGAGTAACAGCTCTTGAGTCTAGGTGGCATGATTTGTTGGCCATTATCAAGCAATTCATTACATGCGAGGGTAGATACGGTTTAGTTTTCCTTTACCACCTACGGCTGCTCATGAGTTTCATAGATTTTCCTTTAAATATGCCACATTTTCTCCTTCACAGTTTGTATAAAATGGCTAAACGTTTCAAGAGGGAGAAAGTCGACTCCAGCCTCTTCCACCACTGTTTAATTAATTTTTTTATAGTTCATCATTTGAGGTTGAGTTGCGACTATTGGGAAGCTTTCTTGTTGAGGAATGGCTTTGCCGGTCTTGAAATTGGGCAAGTTGACAAAACCGTGGTCATGAAAACCCTTGTCGGGCCTATCATGCCCCCTCCTACACTCTTACCCTCTGTTGAACCCTCGACCTACCCGAACGATAACCTACCTGACACCCTGCCTGACTCATGCCTAAAAGACAGTGCTAAGCCTATTAAGAGGTCTGCAAAGAAAAAGGGTAAGGGTAATAATGATGTCAATTGCAAAAGTAAGAAGGCAACACACTAGGTATCAAGGTGTACTCGCAATAAACCTAAACAAAACACAGACCAAAAACCAGTTTTGTTGAGTGATGATTCTGATTCTGAAATCGAGCGGTTTTTAACCGAGGAGTATCCATACTCACACAGCCTTTTTTCAGTCAAGCCCTATGACTACGTGAAGAACCTCCCGTCGTGCCTTAGAGATGACCCCAACTTCCCCAGGATCAAACTGGACAGTGGAGCCACTGGTAAATTAAGAGATTTTGCACCTGTAATTACATGGCATGATCAACCACAGTGCAATGAATGCAACTCTTGGCTCGACCGATATTATACAGATGTCCCTTTACTCCAATCCTGAATCAAGTCCTTGGAGCACCGAGTAAATGTGTTAACCAAAGAAAATGACAGACTGCAAGCTAATGACAAAAGGCAGAAGACCACAGGCTCTGTCATTTTCAAAAATGTAGAGGCAGCCATTGCCATTATTAATTCAAAAATAGCTTGATCGAATCGAATCCCTAAAACCGAGGTATGTTATTTCAAGAATGATTTCAAAATGATTTTTGTTTGCTTTGAATTAGCATAAAGGATTTGTTTGCTCAATCATATCTATTTCTATTATGATTGAATTGATACAATAAGATTCTGTTTGTGAATAATTACTAGCTATAGAATCATGAGATTCTGTAGCTAGTCATAAAAATTTCAATTTTTGTTGATTTTACAACTAAACGCAATCCAAAATCATGTATTTTTGTGCATTTACAGGTACACATGAATTTCAAAGGAAATTGGATCGATGGTGGCATCTTTGAACATGCTTTTTTTTACATAGTTTTGGATTAGGCTGTTAGTCTTAGATAGAAATAGGAATTTGGGAGATTGTTCCCATAATTTTTGCAAACAGTTTAGATAATTTCCACAAGGAATGTTCTCATCCTGTGGCCTTTATATACCTATTATTTTTTGTAAACAAACCATCATTGCTTGGGAGCAGAGACTATGGATTGATGATTATTCAGACTGGAATGAAAGTGGATGTTTGTACGGCTTTAGCTTTCAATACATTATACTTTTGTTCAAGTTTTAGTTCATTTCAATTTGTAATCAAATTATTGACTACTTTAGATATCATAATTTGCTATAGATTGATGTGATGCGATTTAAATAGTCTCCATATTTGATGTCTCTCATTTTACATACATCAATTATCTTGTTTTAATTTAATGAACAGAAGGTTAATCTTCTTTGTTAAATGAGCATTTATATACAAATCTTTGCAGTGAGATTTATCTTAATGTAATTATTTGTAAACTATAAAATGGTTGTTGCTACATCCTTTACCTTTTCTATCGTTAGCATTCAAAAGCGTTGTTGCTTCATGTTTATGCGAAGTATTGGAGAATCTGGTGTGGGTTGGCTTCACCAAAGAGTGAACGCAGATGCCTATGTACATGACAAGTAGGAGATGATAATTTCAGGTTAGTTTGCTATTTTATTTTAATAGTTTAATTAATATGAGAATTCTCTGTAGTTTAGATAGATATACAGTACATATTACTATTTTTATTGCTTAGTTATATAGTTGTTGTTTCATTTCTTTTTCATAAAAGTTATAAAAATCCAAAAATACTAGCTTCACTGTCATAAGACAATTCATATATGATTTTGCAGATTTCGATCAAAATTTGCATTTTGTAAATACTGTATAGGTAACAGAGATACAATATATCAATACACTATACATTTAATAAGTAGGATTATTATTTCATTAATATTAATTAGTGAACTGTGAATATATATTAGACCTGTATATAGTTTGCAGAGGTTGTTTTTTTCACTTAGATTAGCTTCTTTATCTTAGCTTTTTTACTTTCTTTAGGAATTAGATCGGCCAACGGAGCCGCTAAACCCATCAGAGTGGATTAATCCAAATGGCTTGGGTTAATTAGACAACCCCGGACGAGATTCACTCCTCCAGTTGATGAGCGACCAATTTCGCCCATCAACAAATGGCGCTAGAAGGAGGGCCTAAAAATTATTAATGGCAGGAGGTGGTCGCAAGACTCCTCCACCACCCAACCGCTCACCTATAGTGAAAAGAAGTCATTCAAATGACAACATCATCCCTCAAACAACAACCACATCAAACAACGATCTACGGATCATAGTTGAACCAGTAACCCCAAATTCTACAGGTGGTGATGTACAAGAGATTGTCCACCAATCTCTCATAAGAACACATAGTGCCTTCGCTCGTTTAAGGCAACCAAATCGACCTTTGGACCAACCATTAGATTTCTTTGATATCAGAGAACAACTTGGAGGCACTAACCTCACTTTAAACCCTACAGATCCGATCCTCACTCTTGCAGCAGGAGGATCTGGAATACCACCCTCACCACCTCCATCATCCCCTTCTTCTTTTGGAGAAGAATCTTCTGACAAAGGAAACTCTTCATCCTAGCCTTCAACACTGCCCACACTAATGGCCAACCAGAACAATCCTGCCAGACCCTGGCTCGACCAAGATGCAGTAGCCATACCCGGGCCTCAGCATCCCTTGCCCAAACATCCGTAGATGTGGCTCCCCAAGTTTGACCTAGACTCTAAACAGATCATCAAAGATCACATTAAAAAGTTTATGTTAGCCATTAGACTTCGTAATGTCGAGCACGAAGACGTAGTCTGTAGATTTTTCCCCTATGCTTTCGAGGGCAATGCCTCTACTTGGTACTTTGCCCAGTAGCCCCATACCATCGTGTCATGGGAGAAGTTTGAATCTTGCTTTCTTGAGAAGTTTGGAGATGACAAGTCCCTAGAAGTTCTAGTCATGGAGCTTTCTAGTTTAAGAATGAACCCCAAAGAGAAAATCAAAGACTTTAACCAAATATTCTTAACACTAAAGAACCGAATCCCTACAGATTTGATGCCTACTGAGAATCTTATCATAGCATATTATACGAAAGACTTACATCAAAGTATAGCCATTTGGGTAAAGAGATCTAAGAAATACACATTGTTAGAGGCCTTTGAAGAGGCCAGTCAGATTGAGAAAGACATCCTCAGCTTAAAAGACACTACTAACAACGAAATAGAGACTAGTTCATCTTCGAAAAAGAAAATCGAAATCCTCCCTAGACCTGCCCAAAATAAAACACAACCTAAAAGCTCAGATTTAGAAAACTTAGCAAAAGTTGTTCAAAAACTGTCAAATCAAGTTATAGATTTGAAAAGGACGGACGAAGAAGCTTCTTCGAGCAAAGGGCCTTACAAAACCCCGTTTAGGAAGCCTTTTCCCACCAACCGACCTAATACAAATACCGAAGGCTTAAATCTAGAAAGCCTGCAATTCACTATTCAAACGATTCTAGAAGCCCAGGATAACTTGATGCCTCCTGAGATTCCTGAGGAAGTAGTTGAACAAGAGATAGTTGAAGAAGATGAATCTTCTACGAAAATTTTTGGACACTTCTCGGATAGCATTTTTCAAGCTAATTTCGAGACAGTACATCCCTACAATACTAGGAGTAAGTCAGCAAACAAACCTTCTTCTGAAAACACTACGAATTTACCCCCAAAACAGTCTAGATCAGCTGAGACTAAACAGAGTCATGTAAACGCAAACTTAGATTATGATTTAGTTGAAGATCTAAAAAAGTTAAGGGCTAACATTTATGTTTATGAATTATTAAAATTTTCGTTTCTGCTACAAAAAATGTTACCGAATATCGCAGAGAATAGCAAAAATGGTAATCTAAGCAGTAACAAAGTTTTCAGAATAACCCAAAAGTTCCTCAGAAGGCCTCCACTAAGAACAATTATGATCCTCATGAGAAGAGATACCTTCATTTAAATAATGTAACAAATGTAGATAAATTAGCTTTAGAGGCTGCGAGTAAAAAACCACAAGCTTCCACCATTAGTACTTGCAGAAATGTACCTCCATTTTTGTTAACTTTTGAAATCTTTAATAGGAACGTGCACAATTATATGGTAGATTCAGGAGCGTCATCCAATGTAATGCCATGGTTTGTGTGTCAGAAGATTAATGCTGAAGTTGAATCATCCACCTTAAAGATCATCCAACTTGATCAAACTAGTGTTAAGGTTATAGGCAAATTAAGGAATGTGCTTATAAGATTTTCGTCTAACCCCAAAGTTCATCAAGTGATTGATATTATTGTTGTGGATATTCCAGAAGTTTATGGTTTATTCTTAAGCAGAGACTGGTTAGAGCATCTAGATTGGTATCACTTGTGGCTGTATGAGAATGGAAAGCCCAACAAAATCAAGGTAAATCGTGAATGTTACCTAAAGTTCACAGTGACAGATTTGAATGATCCCAATGAACCATTTACACCTTTTTCCGATTCACCCAAAATACAAGGGATGGATACCTTTTTTGGCAATTTCATGGCTGATACTTCCGCTATCACTAATCCGGAACAACAGTCCGAGATTGTGGCATATATGCAGCTAGCAGTTTCTAGCCAATGGTCTCATGCACCCGACAAAAGTCAAATATGGTCTCTTTACTTTGACGGGTCGAAGTCCAAGGAAGGAGCTGGTGCGGGCTGCGTTTTTATTGATCCAGCAGGTAACAAAACCTTGATTGCATGCAGATTAGAGTTTGAATGTACGAACAACATAGCAGAATATGAGGCTTTATTGCAAGGCCTCAGAAAAGCATTAGATATGAACATTCAAAATTTGACTGTCTTTGGTGATTCGGAAATCGTGGTTAGACAGGTAAGAGATTCTATCCACTGTTTATCTTTGCATCTTAAAATCTATGAATCTGAGGTATGGAATTTGATGAATAAGTTTTATGCTTTTAACTTAAATTCTATTCCTAGATTGAATAATTTGGAAGCCAATTTGTTAGCTAATGTAGCTTCGAAACTCTTTCCTGCATAAGGATTGTCTCCGAATGCATTCTCCGTCGAACTTTTGTTCAGGCCATCCATTCCCAACAACATCACGAATTGGAGAGTCTTTGACGATGATCAACAAATTATTAGTTTCCTGCATATGGAAGAAACTTTCCAAGGCACCGTAATCGACGAATGCACTCATGATGAGAATCTTCACGATTTCACGGTAATACCAGATCCGAGATCTCCTGAATCTTCATCGGACATGGTAAATTCTATTCCTAAATATGTAGTTAGATTAGAAAATTTTTATAATGATCAAGATAAATTCAAAAAATCGGTCAATTGTAAAACAAATAGTTCCTCTTTATCGTATGAAAAAAGTAAACTTGGGAACTAATGATAATCCACAGTGCATTAATTTAGGGGTAGGGTGTTCTGAACAAGAGAAAGCCGCGTTTATTAAATTGTTTAAGGAATTCAAAGATGTTTTTTCATGGATGTATGATGACCTAAAAACCTTTGATCCTAACATCATACAACACGTCATTCCTATGAAACCCCAAACCTTTTCGTTTCAACAAAAGTTAAGAAAAATGCACCTTAAGCTTGAACCGACCGTCAAAAAAGAATTAAATAAACTTCTGAATGCTAAGATAATTTTCCCAGTTAGGCACACACAATGGGTCTCTAATCTGGTCCCTGTTCGGAAGAAGAGTGGTGAAATCTGACTATGTGTCGATTTTCGAAACCTTAATCGAGCGTCTGATAAAGACAACTACCCTATCCCACCCATGGAACATATCCTTCAACAGGTATCTGGTTCTGAAAGACTATCCTTATTGGATGGTTTTTCAGGGTATAACCAAGTCCTGATGTCTCCTCCAGACAAACTTAAAACTACCTTCTGCACTCCATGGGGCACCTACGCTTATAGGAAAATGCCCTTTGGACTCATTAATGTTGGTGCCACTTTCCAGAGAGTGATGGACATCGCTTTCCAAGGCTTAATCAATCAATCTATCCTAGTTTACCTAGATTATGTTACTGTATTCTTGAAAAACAAATATGATCATCTAGCTCATTTGAGATTCGTTCTACAGCGATGTCGTACATACGACATTTCCTTGAATCCTAAAATATCTATCTTCGCAGTAGAACAAGGTAAGATCTTAGGATTTATTGTATCAAGCAAAGAGATGATTATCGACCTTGAAAGGACTCAAGTCATCTCGAAACTTCCCCCTCCCTCGTCAAAAAAGTCTATGCAATATCTCTTAGGCCAGATAAACTTTGTCAAGAGATTCGTCCCCAGCTTCTCAGAAATGGTGAGACCTTTACAGAACTTAATAAAAAAGAATGCATGATATCATTGGGGACCCTTAGAAAACTAAGCTTTTAATTCAATAAAAAAGGCCATAATAGACGCTCCTTCTCTGATGAGCCCCAACTTTTTGCAAGAATTCACTCTCTACACATTTGCTTTTGATCACTCCTACACTGTTGTCCTAACTCAAAAGAACGCTGAAAACAATGAAGTCTCAATTGTCTTTATGAGCTCTGCTTTCAAAGGCACAGAACTTAATTACCCAGTGGTAGATCAGCAAGCCTATGTTGTTTTTAAAGTAGTAAATCACTTTCAATATTATCTTTTGAAATCTAGGATGAAAATTATTGTCCCTTAGCTGATCGTTAGAAATCTGTTAGTGCAGAAAGAACTAAGCGAAAAGAGGGCGAACTGGGTCACCTCCTTACAAGAGTATGACATAGAAATCAACCCAGCACAAATAGTGAGAGGCCAAGGGCTATGCAAGTTGGTCGATGACTCAGCGGCAGGACAACAAGAAGAAAACGATGTGTCAAACCCAGGACAACACAACCAAAATTCAATCTGCTATGCACAAAACTCTGTTAGTCCCTGGTATGATGATATAAAATTCTGTCTTGAACATGGGTCATCCCCTCGTCACCTGGATCCCACTAAAAGAAGAGCGTTAAGATTAAAATATGCCTCCTTTCAGTTGATTAATGGTATTATGTTTCATCAAAAATTTGATGGAGTACTAATGCGTTGTCTTGAGAAAGATGAAGCAGAAAAGGTCTTATTAGAATTGCATGCAGGAGAGGCCGGTGGGCATTTTGGTGGGGATACCACTTCCCATAAAGTATTAAGAGTAGGTTATTACTGGCCTACACTTTTTATATATGCTCATGCCTTGTGTCACAAGTGTATTATTTGTCAAAAAGCATCCAGGAGGATACAGAAACCAGCCTTCCCTTTGCAGCCTGTTTCGGTAGATTCCCCATTTCAGCAGTGGGGTCTTGATATTATAGGTCCAATCAATCTGCCATCCTCATAGCAGCATAAGTTTATCATAACAGCCACATATTACTTCACTAGGTGGTCTGAAGCTGCCACTTTAAGAGCTGTAAATACCAGTCAGGTAATTGCCTTTTTAAATTCAAATATTATTACTCGTTTTGGTATCCCTGACTATTTAGTATTCGATAACGCTTCTTATTTTTCGTCTCTTGAGATGAGTGAGTTCACTCTAGAAAAAGGAATTAAATTAAAATATTCCGCCAACTATTACCCTCAAGGCAATGGATTGGTAGAATCAACTAATAAGAATCTGATTAAAATCATCAAGAGAACGGTATCTGAAAATCACAAAAATTGGCATAATGCACTGTTAAACGCAATCTGGGTTGATAGAGTAACTCCGAAAACTGTTGTAGGTAACTCTCCCTTCTTTCTCGTCTATGGATGAGAAGAAATTCTACCACCACATATTCTTCTTCCCTCACTACAACTATCACAGAAAATACAGGAAGAGAATTGCCCCCCTTTGGAGAATCGAATTAATGCATTATTAAAACTAGAGGAAGTGAGGGCTCAAGCAAAACGAAAGTTGAATCAGCATCAACTTGTGGTTAAAAGCTGGTTTGATTCCAACTCTGCCTTTGACAGAAACTTTGAAGTAGGTGACCTTGTCCTAAAATGGGACAAACCACATGAGGGAAAGGGAGAGCATATGAAGTTTCAGAACTTATGGCTAGGACCATTTTTAATTGCTGAGAAACTGGGTCCCAGCTCTTTTAGATTACAGAGTTTAGAGGGACAGCCATACACCTATCCGGTGAATGGCCAAGCTCTAAAAAGGTATTTTGCTTGATGACAACCCTGTGTAAATATTTTTCCTTTGTTTGTTTTTCATTTTCTTGTGTTGTTGTGGTTTTGATTTCTCCCTTACGCTTATCAGTTTTTACTTTTGAAATACATGTCCCTGCATCATTAACTGTTCAGATTAAGAGAACAAAAAAAAATTTCCTCTGAAATGACTGCTGAAAGATTGTCTACACATCAATTATGATATGCTTCTGAAATTTATAGCCATGTTAAAGAAAGCCTATTGTTTGAAAGGAGTTTATTGATTTCAATCTATAATTGAAGCCTATCATGATCATCCATTTTCTTCTTACGCTGTCCCTATTCCTTAAGGGAACAACTCAGAAGATGTCTCCTTGCCTTCGAAGGTCGGTTTATTAACAAACTATCTCTAGATCTTAAAGAAGGACATTTTAAAAATCTTTCTCAAGGTCTGTAATTCATTAAAATATGTCCAAAATGTCATAATTTTCAGCGTCACCCCGCTCAATTATATATCTTTAAAAACCAAATAAATCATTAAAAGAGTTGTGGGAAGTGCTTGTAAACCCACCAGGATACTGAACAGGTCCGCTGGTAGCGGGTAAATGCATGCATGACGCCAAGATAACTTCGTCGGGTACTGAACAGGCCCGCTGGCAGTGAAGCAATGTCGGGTATATGAAAATTCTCATATTTGTAATCTTTTGACCTTAAATGTCCTTCATTCTGATGTGGAACTTTCTAGCAGGATACGGATATCAGAGTTGGTTAAATGGAAACCCTATCGAGGCTATGGACAACTGCTGGCAGCAGTGGCTCTGTCAACAGTATTGAAGATTTTATCCTTAATATCATGACTCTCTTTTATTAAGACTGTTATTAGTTTTCATCTTTCAAAATAACCAGCTAAAATTTTTATGATTGATGACGATGTTTAAACAATTTTCTGGTTTTTTTTGAGTTAGAATTATTCTCATTATCCTAATCTGGATTTGTTCATTTGGCAGAGATAACTGCTTCTACCAGTGTGTCACCATTGTTGGCAGCCATTGTCATTCCTATCTTTTCCTTACAAGCTGCCTACACAAGGGTTTTGAACCCTCAATACTCGTCGCAATTCTTTAAAAAAAAATGACACTATTATCTTCACTTTCGCATATCTGCTTTTCGTTTTCATTTTCACGACTGCAAGTGTGAAAACCTACAGCTGGGATTCATGTTGATGGCATTAAAATGATCTTTTTGATTGTTATGAACCTATTTGATTATGTGGTTGTAACTCTTTTACCTCCAACTCAACACTGGTCACACATTTATCAAAACACCAAACCACCACTCACTTTGCATTTGACCATTGTCAATATGGTTTCGATTTATAAATTCGTTGATGCAATGGTTATTTTATATTTTGGTTTCTTTGATCAATTCGTTGATGCAATGGTTTTATTGAACACATTAATTTTGGGGTCAAATCATTGGTGCAATGTTCGACATATTTGTTTCTTTTAAATCATGCAAATCCCATTGTTTATTTAACATTTGGATCGAGTTTTGGTTATGTATTTCATGGTTTTCAATGGTTATGTGATAATCCATTTGACATGTTGTTTACAATGATTTTGATATACACTATTGTGATTTGAATGAAATATTTTACCAAGGCACCGTCGATTGTACAGCCCGACATGATATTTTTACATGGTTTCAATTTACTCCAGCACCCTCGCACGCATAAGCATTAACACTCTTTCGTGCATTTCAGGCTGCCTTTGTTTGTTTTGGGAAACCTGCAGGAAAATGGTTCTGTGTCTACCCTATCAAACCCCCTCGCCGATTACCCTGTTAATCTTGTGCTATTTGCTATGGATCCTATAGTGCGAATCGAACCCAACAGCATCCAAACTTTGTTGTTATTCGATAACTCCCGAGAGGACCTAGAGAGGAATGGTTGGTTGGTTTTTATTGAGAATTTCGAGGGTTTCAACCTCGCAATCGCTCAACAATTTGCACTCACATTCGATGGATGTAGGGACAAAGTTGGGGACATCCAAATCGAATTAAACGAGGATTTCCTCAGCTCAGCCACTAGTCTGCCAGCCAAAGGGCAGAAATGGTTTAAAAATTCGAAGGTGGATGAAGTGCCATGGCCACTCCTATTTACCTCAAGGAAAATCAACAGTTGCGACAAAGGTATGCTAGTAACATCTCTTAAGTCTAGGTGGCATGATTTGTTGGCCATTATCAAGAAATTCATTACAAGTGAGGGTAGATATGGTTTAGTTTTCCTTTACCACCTACGACTGCTCATGAGTTTCATAGATTTTCCTTTAAATATGCCACATTTCCTCCTTTGCAGTTTGTATAAAATGGCTAAACATTTTGTTGACGGGCGAAAATGAACGCTCACCAACTGGAAGAGTGGATCCGGTCCGGGGTTTCCTAAATAACCCAAGCCGTTTGGGATAACCCACCCTGATGGGTTTAGCGGCTCCATTAGCCGATCTAAGTCCTAGGAAAACAAAAGAAAACTATACTAAAGAAACTAATCTAAATGAAAATAACAATTAAAACAAACTAATAAACAAATCTGAACTATTAATATATACAATTTACTATCTGATACTATAATAACTCTATGAAATTTAACATTAAACTACCAACAGAATTAAATCTTAATCACAAATGTACAATATTTACAAATTACATATTTAGATGAAAACCTACAAAAATCATTTGTAAATTGTCCAAGGACAGTGAAACTATTGCTTTTTGATTTTTATAATTTTATGAGAAAGAAATAAACTGAAAAACTATCTAAACTAACTAACTAAAATGATAATTCTAAATAAGAATATAAACTATAAATATATCTATCTAAACTACTTATATAACACTAACAAATTAACTATCAAATACTAAATAACAAACTGACCTGAAGTAACGCTTCAGGCTTGTCCTGTATGCAATAGTCGATTCAGTTGTTCTGTGGGAGGAAACCCACACCAAATTCTCCACGAGCTTCTTGTAAATGGAAAGTTGTTGTTCTCTTCAAATATAAATGACAAGACAAACAAGACATAAAAAATTACAACAATCTTATAATTTACAAATCGTCGCAGCTAGATAAATCTGTGTGCAAAGACTTGTAGAAAGTGATTCATTTAACAAAAAAGGTAAACCTATGATTCATTAAACTGAAGCAGACTAATTGTTGTATTTTTAAATAAGAGAGATCAGACATGGACAACATATAAATCAAATCACATCAACATGCAATGAATCATGATAGCTAAAGTAGTCTTTAATTAATTGCAAATTGATATGCAGAAAACTTGAAACAAAAGTTTGATATATTGAAAGCGAAAGCTGTTACAAGACATCAAATTTCATCTCAGTCTAAATCATAAATCCATAGTCTGGTTCTCTCCACCATGATGATGATGGGTTCATTACAAAAAATGACAAGTATTTAAAGACCTCCCACAGGGTAAAACATCCCTGTAGGAATTATCAAAGCAGTTTTACAAAAAAGTTGGGGATAATATCCCAAGTCTCTATTTCTGACTCAAGCTAACAACCTAAAACAAAACCATATCCAAAGTATCTCCTAAAATTCCACAGCATGCCCAATTGATCATTGTAATTCGTATGCACCTGAAAGAAGACAAAAATAGACAAGTTTAGAGGATATTTTATTGATAAAATTGACAAAAATCTAATTTTTAAGACTAGCTACAGAATCTTGCGATTCTGTAGTTGATCTAAATTGCACACAGAATCATTTCAAAACCAATTCAAATCTTAAAGAATTGTATTCAAACTATTGAACAAGTATTTAATTGCTAATTGGAAACCAAACAAATCATTCAAATCAAAATTGTTATGCTAATTTGAGAGCAAACAAAATTGTGGTCAATCAAATGATAACAGAGATACATGCACTCTGTTCAATTTGTTATCACCAATTCGGGGTAAATAGAATCGCATTAGATAATTTGACAGCAATGAAATCATTTTCATGAGCCAATTCCAATCGACACAAACTGTAACCAGCTAAACAAATTTTCCATGCAATAGTTTATGTCACCTCATCCATTAACAAAATCATTTTCGAAACAAAATGAAATCAACAGGATCGTTTTTCAAATTGATATAACTATATTAAACATATACAAATGATCATACTAATCGTGGCATGCAACAATCGTTTGCAAATCAAATGAAACAGGAACGAATCGAAACGGTTTGGCGCTAACACAATCGTTATGAAAAATCTTATCAATCAACACAGCTACGTGATTTTAACAAATAGATCTTTTGCACAGGTCGAATGTAATCAAAATCCAAATGAGAATATTGATTCAATACAAAACATAATCATTCCTAGTAAATCGAAGTCAACAGGGTTGTTTTGAGTCTATCAGAAATAAACAAAAATAATCGAAATCAAACCCAATTGACTATCCTAAATCAGACGAAAAGAATTGTTTCGAAAGAAAACCAAACAGAATGAAAAACAAATCAATTGCTTATACTAAGCTGGGCACGACAAAAATCGCATAACCAAATCATATCTACATTAAATTTTAGCAAAATGAATCTACTGTACATGATCCACAACATAACCGTTTTTGATGATCAAACTATATAACGGAATCATTTCGAATGTATTAAAATGAATAGAGCTAATTGAAAACAACTTCAATCAATTAAATTAATTCAAGCAAACTTACAAAGAAAAATTGATGTCAAAACACATACCTAGGCAACTCGGTCATGATAATCTTGAATTGACAAAGGATGTTGTCGCTTCGACATTCCTGAAGACAATCGAACCGGTGGTTTTTTGTTTCTTTTCACAGGCTTGTAACCTATCGTTCTCCTTCACCATCACTATCACCTATTCTTCTAAGGCTTTGATATTTGATTGTAATAGGGGAACGTCGATGTAATAATGCTCTATCCAAGCGTTACATTGGATACATTATGGTTGCTCTGGATGCGGTATCATAGGCGAGGGTTTGTTTAAGTTAGCAGGGGTTTCCTTGTGCAGCTTGATTCCTGGATAGTTAGGGTTGTTTTTGAGGAACGGGGGTAAATTAGAGATATAGTCATAGGGTTTTGTAGAGAATAGGCCATGAAAATAGGGGTACTCTTCAGATAGGAAACACTCAATATCGGAGTCTGATTCCTCGCTCAAAACTATGGGATTTTTTTTGATGTTCTGTTTAGGTTTGTGTCGAGCGAGTCTTGATATCAAACGAGCATTTTCCTTCCCCCTAATGTTGACAGCATTGTTACCTCTGCCTTTCTTACTCACCGGCTTCTTGACAGCCTCACTGTTGTCTTTTGTACATGGGTTGGTTATGATGTCGGGTAGGTCGATGTCAGGGAAAACCGAGGGTTTGGCAGGGGGTAGAAGGATATGAAATGGCACGGGTGGCCCGACCATAGTCTCACTGACCACAACCTTGTCGATTTGAGCAGACTCTGGATTTGCAAAGCCATTTCTAGATAGAAAGACTTGCCAATTATCGCCATGAAGGCTCAAATGGTGGACGACGATGTGTTTAATTAAGCCGTGGTGAAAAAGGCTACTGTCGACCTTCTCACGTTTGAATCTCTTCGACATCTTGTAAAGACTACGCAAGAAGTAATGCGGCATGTTCAAAGGATAGCCCATGAAATTCATAAATAACCGGAGGTGATACAGAAAAACCAAGCCATACGGACCTTCACAGGTCACAAATTATTTAACAATTACCAAAAGATTGTGCCACCTGGGTTTAAGGGTAGAAATAGGCATACCTTTATCACAGGACACAACCTTTCGTGATATGAATAGAAAAGGCCACGGCACCTCATCGACTTTGGAGTTTTTAAACCACCTTTCACCTGTAGCTGCTAGTCCTGTAGTAGAGCTTATGAATTTCTCATTCACCTTGAGATGTATGTCACCGATTTTAGCCCTGCACATGTCAAAGGTGAGGGCGAATTGTTGGGCAACCGAATGGTTGAAACCCTCGAACCTCTGTATAAACACTAGCCAACCACTGTTTTCTAAATCCTTACGGGCATTATCGAAAAGAAACAGAGTTTGGCTACCATTCGGCTCTATGCGCACCACCGGTTCCATATACAGGAACACACAGTGAGCAGGGTGCACGAGTAAGGGTTTGAGCAGAGTAAACACAGGGTTGATAACTCACAGGCTCACCTGAAAACTAGTAAAGGTGAACCGAGATATGGGGAAAGCATTAATGACAGAATGTGCGAAGGTGGTGGAGCTAGTTCAGCCCATGCAAAACAGTCATATCCCATAGTACAACCGCCGACGCATATAACTATTCAAATATTACTGTTGCATATGTTAAAAACCATGTCATTCAATCAACCAATGAAATCTATGGTAAGTCAACCAAACATTTGTGCAAGCCATAGTTTTAGCATAGTTTTAAAACCAAAGCAATAATTTGAAATCAACACCAAGGGTTCGATCAAGTGTTGTATGAAATGATTACACCAAGGGTACAAGTACAATCGTCAATGTGTTTTCATGAAACCAATGTGTCAAGGGAATCGATCAAAGGCTATAGAAATCAAACCATCAATAAATCAATGATTGAATCACAACCCTTAACAAATCATCACAACCTCATAAAAATGGAAATCATACTAACAACAGAAATGCCAAATGAGTAAAGAATCTTGGAGTCTTGCCAATTGTATAACAATAAGTAAATTGGAAACGCAATGAACATAGAGACAGGAGTGATCATAACAATCCAGCGACATTTTAATATGACTTCGAAATCAAATTTTTCACACTTGCAGTTGTGAAAAAAAGAACAAAGACAGGTGTGCAAATGCACGAAATAATAGTGTTGTTTATTCCAAGATTGCGATGAAAATCAAGGTTTTTGAAACACTGGTGTAGGCAGCTTATAAGGGCAATATAAAAATGAGAATTGGATGCCAACAATGGCAACACACTGGTAGAAGCAATTATCTTTGCCAAAAGAACAAATTCAGATTAGGATAACAAGAAATAATTCCAACAGAAATAACCAGAAAATTGTTTAAACATCATTATTAGCCAAATATTCCAGCAGTGTTTAAAGGATTAAAACTGATGATAGTGTTAAGCCAAGCGAGCCATGATATTAAAGATAAAATCTCCAATACTGTTGACAGAGCCACTGCTACCAGCAGGCGTCCATAGCCTCGACAAGGTTGCCATTTAACCCACTCTGATATCTGTATCCTACCAAGAAGTTCCAGATCAGAATAAAGAACATTTTAAAGTCAAGAGGTTTCATATTTGCAAATTTTCATATACCCGACATTTCTTCGCTGCCAACAGGCTTGTTCAATACCCCGACAAAGTTGTCTTGGCATCATGCATGCATTTACCCACTTCCAACAGACCTGTTCAGCATCCCAGCGGGCTTACAAGCACTTCCCACAGCTCTTTTAATGATTTATTTTGTTTATTAAAGATATATAGTCGAGCGGGGTGACACTGAAAAATTACGATATTTTAACATATTTTTTACAGACCTCAATAGAATTTTTTAGAACTGTCCTTTATTAAGATCCAGTGATGGTTTACTTACAGAACCAAATTTCTAAGGCAAGGAGACATCTTCTGAGTCATTCCCTTAAGGAATAGGGACAACGTAAAAAGATAATGGATGATCGTGATAGGCATTATCTCAGAGATCGAAATCAGTTAACTTCTTTCAAACAACAAACTTTTTTCCAACACAGATGTAAATTTTGGAAGTATATAATTGATGTTTATACAATTTTTCAGCAGTCATTTCAGTGAAGGAATTTTATGTTTTCTTTGTCCGAATAGCTCAGCATGCAGGTATGTGTATTTCCAAAAACAAAAAACTGATAAGCGCAAAGGAGAAATCAAAATCAAAACAACAAAGAAAAGCAAACAAAAGAAAATATGTACATAATATACAAAGAGTTGTCATCAAGCAAAATATCTTTTCAGAGCTTGGCCATTCACCGCATAGGTGTCAAGCTGCCCTTCTAGATTCTGCAATCGGAAAGAGTTGGGACCCAATTTCTCAGCAATTAAAAATGGTCCAAGCCATAAGTTCTGAAATTTGGTGTGTTCTTCCTTTCCCTCATGCGGTTTGTCCCATTTTAGGACAAGATCACCTACTTCGAAATTCCTATCAGAGGCAGAGTTAGAATCAAACCATCTTTTAACCAATAGTTGATGTTGATCTAACTTATGTTTAGCTTGGGCTCTTACCTCTTCTAGTTTCATCAAAGCATTAATTCGGTTTTCCAAAGGGGGACAGTCTTCTTCTTGTATTTTTTGCGATAGTTGAAGTGAAGGGAGAAGAATGTGTTGTGGCAGAATTGCTTCTCTGCCATAAACGAGAAAGAAGGGAGAGTTACCTACAATAGTATTTGGTGTTACCCTATCGGCCCAAATCACATTTAATAGTGCATTGTGCCAGTTTTTGTGATTTTTAGCCACCGTTCTCTTGATGATTTTAATCAGATTCTTATTTGTTGACTCTGCCAATCCATTTCCCTGGGGGTAATAGCTAGCAAAATACTTCAATTTAATTCCTTTTCCTAAAGCGAACTTGCTCATATCAAGGGACAAAAAATAAGAAGCATTTTCGAACACTAAACAATCAGGGATACCAAAACAAGTGATAATATTCGAAATTAGAAAGGCAATTACCTGACTGGTATTCACAGTTCTTAAAGCGGCAGCTTCAAACCACTTGGTAAAATAATCTATAGCTATTATGATAAAATTGTTCTATTGTAAGGATGGTGGGTTAATTGGACCTATGATATAAAGGCCCCACTACTAAAAAGGGGAGTCTACTGAAATGGGATGCAAAGGAAAGGTTGGTTTCTATAACCGCCCTGATGCTTTCTGACAAATAGTACACTTACGACACAAGGAATGGGCGTCTCTAAAAAGTGTGGACCAGTAATAGCCGGCTCTCAAAACCTTATGGGCAGTAGTGTCACCACCAAAATGACAACCAGCTTCTCCTGCATGCAACTCTAGCAAGACTTTTTCTGCTTCATCCTTCTCAAGATAGCGCATCAGTATGCCATCAAAATTTTGACGAAACAAAATACAATTAACCAAATGAAAGGAGGCGGACTTTAATCTCAATTCTCTTATTCTAGTAGGATCCAGGTGATGGGGGGATGACCCATGCTCAAGACAAAATTTTATGTCGTCATACCAAGGACTGGCAGAGTTTTGTGCGCAACAGATTGCATTTTGATTGTGTTGTCCTAGGTTTGACGTATCGCTTTCTTCTTGCTGTCCTTCTGCTGAATCAGCAACTAACTTGCATAACACTTGGCCTCTCACTATCTGTGCTGGGGTAATTTCTATGTCGTACTCCTGCAAGGAGGTGACCCAGTTAGCCCTCTTTTCTCCTAGTTCTTTCTGCACTAACAGGTTCCTGACGGCTGGATAAGGGATAATAACTTTCGTCCTAGATTTCAAAAGATAAGATCGGAAGTGCTTGAATTCTTTGAAAATAGTGTAGGCTTGCTGATCTACCACTGGGTAATTAAGTTCAGTTCCTTGAAAGAAGAGATCATAAAGGCAATGTGTACTTCATTGTTTTCAGCACTCTTTTGAGTTAGGACTACAGCATAGGAATGGTCAGAAGCAAAAGTGTAGAGTGTAAAGTCTTGAGAAAAGTCAGGGCTCATGAGAGAAGGAGCGTCTATTATGGCATTTTTTATTGCATTAAAAGATTGATTTTCTAGGAATCCCCAATGATATTGGGCATCTTTCTTAATTAGGTTCTGCAAAGGTCTGACCATTTCGGAGAAACTGGGGACGAATCTCCTAACAAAGTTTATCTGGCCTAAGAAAGACTGCATAGACTTTTTGGATGTAGGAAGGGGAAGTTTCAAGATGAATTGAGTCCTTTTGGGGTTGATAATCATCCCTTTTCTTGGCACAATAAATCCTAAGAGTTTTACCCTGTTCTACTACAAAAATGGATTTTTTAGGATTCAAGGAAATGTCGTATTTATGACATCATTGTAGAACGGCTCGTAAATGAGTTAGATGATAAGTTTTGTTTTTAGAAAATAAAGTAACATCATCTATGTAAACTACGACGGATTGATTGATTAAGCCTCGGAAAGCGATGTCCATCGCTCTCTGGAAAGTGGCACTGGCATTGATCAACCCAAATAGCATTTTTCGATAAGCGTAGGTGCCCCATGGAGTGCAGAAGGTATTTTTAAGTTGGTCAGGAGGAGACATTAGGACTTGGTTGCACCCTGAGAAACCATCAAATAAAGATAGCCTCTCAGAACCAGATACCTGTTGAAGGATCTGTTCCATTGGTGGGACAAGGTAGTTGTCTTTATCAGATGCTTTGTTAAGGTTTCAGAAATCGATGCATAGGCGGATTTCCCCACTTTTCTTCCAGATAGGGACAAGGTTAGAAACCCATTGAGTGTGCCTAACAGGGAAAACTATCTTAGCATTCAGGAGTTTATTTAATTCCTTTTTGACGATCGGTTCGAGCTTAGGGTGCATTTTTCTCAATTTTTGTTGAAAGGGTGAGGTTTGGGGTTTCATGGAAATGACATGTTGTATGATGTTAGGGTTGAAAGTTTTAAGGTCATCATACGTCCATGCAAATACATATTTAAATTCTTTAAACAATTTAATAAATGTAGTTTTTTCTTGTTCAGAACATCCTACCCCTAGATTAATGCACTGCAGATTGTCATTAGTTCCTAAGTTTACTTTTTCATATGATAACGAGGAACTATTGGTTTTACAGTTGACCGATTTTTTGAATTTATCTTGAAGATCATAAAATTTCTCTAATCTAACTATAGATTTAGGGATCGAATTTACCATGTCTGATGAAGATTTAGGAGTTCTCGGATCTGGTATTATCGTGAAATCGAGCAAATTGTCGTCGTGCATGCATTCATCGATCACTGTGCCTTGAAAATTTTCTTCCATATGCAGGAAGCTAATAATCTGCTCATCATTGTCGAAGACTCTCCAGTTCGTGATGTTGTCGGGAACGGATGGCCTGAACAACAACTCGACGAAGAATGCATCTGGGGACAAGCCTTCTGTAGGAAAGAGTTTGGAAGCTATATTAGCTAATATATCTTCTTCATAATTATTTAATCTAGGAATAAAATTTATATTAAAATAAGAAAATTTATACATTAAATTCCATACCTCGGATTGGTAGCTTTTAAGATGCGAAGACAGACAGTGGATAGAATCTCTTACCTGTCTAACCATGATTTCGAAATCACCAAAGACAGTCAAGTTTTGAATGTTCATGTCTAAAGATTTTCTGAGACCTTGCAGTAAAGCCTCATATTCTGCTATGTTATTAGTACATTCAAATTCTAGCCTACATGCAATCAATGTTTTGTTACCTGAGGGATTAATAATAACGCAGCCTGCACCAGCTCCTTTTGACTTTGACCCGTCAAAATAAAGAGACCAAATTTGATTTTTATTGGGTGTATGAGACCATTGTGTAGAATCTATTGGCTGCACATATGCTACAATCTCAGAATGTTGTTCTAGATTAGTGATAGTTGAAGCCTCGGCCATGAAATTGTCGAAAAAGGTATCCATCCCTTGTATTTCGGGTGAATCAGCAGAAGGTGCAAATGGCTCATTTGGATCATTTAAATCTGTGACCGTGAACTTAAGGTAACGTTCGCGATTTACCTTGATCTTGTTAGGCTTTCCGTTCTCTAGAAGCCACAGGTGAGACCAATCTGTCGTGAAGTAACCGTGTAGCTGTTCCGACTAGTTCCTGTTTAAAAACATACCATACACTTCTAGAATATCCACAACAATAATATCAATAACTTGATGAACCTTGCGGTTAGACGATAATCTTATAAGCACATTCCTTAATCCGCCTACAACTTTAACACTAGCTCGATCAAGCTGGATGATATTTAAAGTGGATGGTTCAACTTCGTCGTTAATCTTCTGACACACAAACCATGGAATCAAATTGGATGATGCTCCTGAGTCTACCATACAATTGTGCACGTTTCTATTAAAGATTTTGAAAGTTAACAAAAATGGAGGTACATTTCGGTGAGTACTAAGTGTGGTAGCTTGTGGTTTTTTACTCGCAGTTTCTAAAGCTACTTTATTATTTACATTATTTACATTATTTACAGGAAGGCTTCCTTTATCTTGAGGATCAGGATTATTTTTAGTGGAATTCTTCTGAGGAACTTTGTTCTGCACAACCTTGTTTGCGTTACCATTTTTTCCATTCTTGGCGATGTTTTGTAACATTTTTTGTAACAAAAATGGAAATTTCAATAACTCATAAACAGAAATGTTAGCCCTTAACTTTTTAAGATCTTCAACTAAATCATAATCTAAGTTAGGGTTTGCATGAATCTGTTTAGTCTCCGCTGGTTTAGATTGTTTTGGAGGCAAAGTCATAGTGTTTTCGGAAGAAGGTTTGTTTGTTGTCTTACTCCTAGTATTATAGGGATGTACTGTCTCGAAGTTAGCTTGAAAGATGCTATCCGAGAAGTGTCCAAAAATGTTTGGAGAAGATTCTTCTTCTTGAACTGTCTCCTGTTCAACTACCTCCTCAGGAATCTCAGGAGGCATCAAGTTATCCTGGGCTTCTAGAATTGTTTGAAGGCCATATTGCAGACTTTCTAGATTAAGGCCCTCAGTATTCGGATTAGGTTGGTTGGTGGGAAAAGGCTTCTTGAACGGGGGCTTGTAAGGCCCTTTTCTCGGAGAAGCTTCTCCGGCTGTCCTTTTCAAATCTATAACTTGATTTGACAGTTTTTGAACGCCTTTAGTTAAGTTTTCTAAATTAGATCTTTCAGGTTGTGCTTTACTTTGAGTAGGTCTAGGGAGGATTTTGATCTTCTTTTTGGAAGATGAACTAGTTTCTATTTTGTTGCTAGTAGTGTCTTTTAAACTAAGTATGTCTTTTTCAATCTGGCTGGCCTCCTCGAAGGCTTCTAACAATGTGGCTTTCTTAGATCGTTTAACCCAAATAGCTATACTTTGATGCAAGGCTTTAGTATAGTATGCTATTATAAGATTCTCGGCAGGCATGGAATCCGCAGGGATTCAGTTTTTAAGTGTTAATAATACTTGATTAAAGTCTTTAATTTTCTCTTTTGGGTTCATTTTTAAGCTAGAAATCTCCATAACCAGGACTTTCGGTGACTTATCATCTCTGAATTTTTCCATAAAGCATGATTCAAATTTCTCCCAAGACGCAATGGTATGGGGTTGCTGGGAAAAGTACCAGGTAGAGGCATTGCCCTTGAAAGTATAGGGGAACAACCTACAGACTACGTCTTCATGCTCGACATTGCGGAGTCTAATGGCTAACATAAAAATTTTAATGTGATCTTCTGCGATCTGTTTATAGTCAGGGTCAAACTTGGGAAGCCACTTCTCCAGATGTTTGGGTAAGGGATGTTGATCTCCAGGTATGGCTACCACATCCTGATTGAGCCAAGGTCTAGCAGGATTGTTCTGGTTGGCCATTGGTGTAATCAGTGTGGAAGGATGAGAAGGGGAACTTCCTTCGTCAGAAGAGTCTTCTCCCAAAGAAGTAGGGGATGATGGAGGTGGTGAGGGTGGTATCCCAGATCTTCCTGCAGCAGGAGTGAGAATTGGATCTTTAGGGTTCACAGTGAGGTTAGTGCCTCCGAGTTGTTCTCTAATATCAGAGAAATCTAAAGGTTGGTTCAAAGGTCGATTTGGTTGCCTCAAACGAGCTAAGGCACTATGAGTTCTTATGAGAAATTGGTGGACAATCTCTTGTATGTCACCACCTGTAGGATTTGGGGTTGTTGGATCAACTGTGATCCATGGATCGTCGTTTGATGTGGTTCTTGTTTGAGGGGGATTGTTGTCATTCGAATGAATTCTTGTCACTATAGGTGAGAGATTAGGTGGTGGAGGAGTCTTATGACTGCCTCGTGCCATTAATAAATTTCAGGCCCTCCTTCTAGCGCCATTTGTTGACGGGCGAAAATGAACGCTCGCCAACTGGAAGAGTGGATCCAGTCCGGGGTTGTCTAAATAACCCAATATGTTTGGGATAACCCACCCTAACGGGTTTAGCGGTTTCGTTAGCTGATCTAAGTCCTAGGAAAACAAAAGAAAACTA
>JASDQU010029407.1:21095-38734 GCA_032191745.1 Picea mariana | reverse complement strand
GGACTTCAAGTCTGCAAAGGGAAATGGAAAAAGGCCTTCTAAGAAAATTTGCATAGGGTGAGGCAAATCTTGCTATAACATTGTTGAAAGTGGAATTCAAAAGAATCTCATCTCAAGCAAGGTTGTCAAGAAGATGAATTTAACAACAATGTGGCAATGATTATGACCCCCATCCACACATCATCCATTATATGATCTATGGATGATACATACACTTCATTCAACTATGTCACTTAGAATACAACATCATTCCCTTGGAATATGAGGTGATGTGTGATGTTTCCCTGCTTGAAGTTTATGATGTTCTTAATACAACCATATATTTCATCATGTTTTTTACCACCTTGGTCCCTCTAATGTCATCATGACCTTGGGATATCAACTAATCTATGAGATACTAGGGGTAGCTCCAACTACCATAGTCTATTTTATCACCACTAAGAAATGCATGAATATAATCTCTTAGAATTGGATATTTCTCTTCTTTGTGGTCTAGTTAGAAGGATCAAACAAAATCACCATGGCCTCCAATGCCTTTGCAATGGGTCCCTGTATGCAATATATATAGGTAGGATGGTTGCTGGCATCATATGAAGATATCTTCACCTCACCTACAAAAGTACCTATTCACTACTAGGTAAAGCCTACAATTGTTTTGACACAAGCTTCCTCTCTACCAAATGTCAATATATATAGACATTCTCTTTATAGAATAAGGAGATCATATTCCATATTCAAGAACTAATACATAAGGGGATTATTTAACCAAGTTGCTCGCCCTTTGAGATCCCTATTGTGATGGTTTAGAAGAAGGATGGGACATGGACACTCCATATTGACTAAATATCCTTGAATAATGTCACATTAAGGATCAATACTCCATCACATAGACTGATGATTTACTCGATCATCTCAAAGGGTACAATATTTTCAGTAAGATTGATCTTAAGTCATATTATGACCATGTGATAGTTGAACCAAATGGTGTGTGGAAGACAAACTTCAAGTCTAAGTAGGGTCTATTTCAGTGGTTACTCATGAATTTTTGACTAATGTGCCAAAAATTCACATTTAACAATGCTAATCACACTAGGGAAATACAAGTGATATGAAAATATAGAGAAGTGATCATTCTACATGCAAATAATTCAATATCGAAGGTGCATAGTGGATGAGTGTGGCATGCATAAATCTAAGTCATTTGCATTTTCTTGGCTTCTAATCTA
Organism: Picea mariana; assembly: GCA_032191745.1. Taxonomy (NCBI): domain Eukaryota; kingdom Viridiplantae; phylum Streptophyta; class Pinopsida; order Pinales; family Pinaceae; genus Picea; species Picea mariana. Next base: position 37,508 of record JASDQU010029407.1, on the reverse strand, counting down.
AGTAACCAATGGTGGAACCAAGGTCAAGTTTTTTTAGGTTGAGACATAATAGAAAGTGTTCAAGGAGATGAAGTGTTTCCTATGATCGAAACTATTCCTCATTCTTTTGGATCCACAACAATCATTTGAAGTTGAGATAACTGAATTTGATTATATCATTGATGCAATCCTCACCAACATGAACATTCAATCCCCTATTATAGTGAGACACTCTCTAACATATTTTAAATACATCCCACTAATGACAATGGCATTTACAACATTGTCTAGGCCTATCAATGGTGGAAGTTTTATAGTATGGGTCACTACAACATGAACCTATTTTTTAAACTTTATTGCCGACCAATATTCTTTGTTCACTTGTTTGGGTAAAACATTTATCATCTTTTTTACTATTTTAAATTATAAAATGTTTTCAACCTAATTTTCATAGTAGTTTTCATATGTTATAATATTAGTCTCAATAATGATCAAATTAGTGGTCATAATAGAGGTTGAAATTACCTATGAAAATGTGGTCGAAACCTCTTTATGAATGAGAAAAAAAAATCATTTGAAATAAGAGTACGTTGTATGAAATACTTTTCATTTCACTTAAATAAAATGGTAAATAAACAAACAAAAAACATTTCAAAGAGAATCAATACCCCACCGATCCAAAGAAGGGAGAAGAGCAAAAGAAATTATGTTGAAGAGAACATCATAGGATATCGACATTTCTACTCGTACAAGAATTTTAAAAATTCAAGATTTCATTTTTTTTTGCATTCTAACTCTATTTAAAGAATAGATTTATTATTATTACATAACCCTATATTTGAATTCATATAAATAATAAAAAATAGATGATATTTGAGATAAATTTAACTAATATTTTGGGATATTAGAAGATATCCTTATCAAGTGAATAATATACATTTTTAAATACATGGTTCATCCAAAGCCAAAATATGAATCTAAATACGACAATGAAGAAAAAGAGCATAAACCAATATTAACAAAAAAAAAACAATACTCTCAAACAAACACAAATAAATCTAAAGAGAACAAGTGTTGCATGGCAGCGTAGTCCCTGCCAAGTTGAATTGGGAATAAATGCAGAGGGATTGAGAAAAAATAATGATGGAAGATGGAAATTGTAGTGCAGATGTGGGAAGCAGCATGAAGGATAGGTGGTATCCATGCAAGAAATGACACGTGCGCTCTAGAGTCCCATTTATTTTTTTAAACTATATAATCCATCTTGCTATGTTCAAAATTTCCGTTCTTTCTAGTAGTGTGAGTTGCTATGCTCGAGATTTTGTTCCTACTTTGCATGTTTTATCTCTTCAATGCTTTATCTGTTCAATTTATATTTTGAACTAGTTAGAGTTAAGTAAAATTTCCATTGACCTGTCTGTATATGTGCCAGGGCAAAAAAAGTTATATGCATAGCAGCAGAAAAAGATATGCATGAGAAAAAGATAATTCAAATTAAATAAACAAAATTTTTTGACATTCAACATAGTTGAAGATAACAATTTAGGAGCACATAAATATAAAAGGAGATAAAAAATAGTTTTATTTGGAATATATCAAAAAATAATAGTTTGTTATATATTCCTGGAAATTTAAATGTGTTTGTCATATAGACTAAGATTGGGGCTCCCGCGGACCCAACAAAAAAAGATATGCATGAGAAAAAGATAGTTCAAATTAAATAAACACAATTTCTTGACATTCAACATAGTTGAAGATAAAAATTTAGGAGCATATAAATATAAAAGGAGATAAAAAATAGTTTTATTTGGAATATATCAAAAAATAATAGTTTGTTACATATTCCTGGAAATTTAAATGCATTTGTCATATAGACTAGGATTAGGGCTCCCTCGGACCATAAGAGAAATATGTACAAGAAATAGGAGTGTAGAAAGAAGAACTGGGTGACGGTAGAGTGTAATACCCGGAAAGAAGAAATTGGAAGGTATCAGTCTTTGGCTAGAGATTTCTATTCAGAAAAGGTGGAAAATCTGGATTGATAAACAAAGAAGGATGTGATCAGTATAGAATTACAACGATGGTACATAACAACCTTTTTTCTATTTGCTTGCTGATGGATTTTTCTGTTTCCTTTCGTTGGCGACCCGCTTCAATTTTGTTTCAACAAATTCTTCAATGTAGCTTGTCAAGGGGGTGACCTTGATCTCATTCCGGATTTTTATGTTGAAAAGTTCCTTTTCTAATTCCCTTAAATCAATAGAAAGATTATGCAGAGACTGATGAATGTCTTCATTATGTACAAAACAGTCGACTAGCCAGTTGTCCACGTCATCTTCACCATATTCAAGAATGCTGTAAAAAATTTCTAAAGACAATGCCTTAAAAATATCAAATTGTTTATCGAAGGGTTGCTTAGTTAAGGTCAACGAGTTGACGATTAACTTAGGGTCTTGGATCTCGTTGGTCCTTCCAGCTAAGTCTATTTGGGTCAGCTTTGTGAATAATGTTTCTTTCTTTGATATGGCTTACTCACATGATTGGACAATGAGATACATGTTCTTCACCTTCTCTTTCCAGCATGCTTCTAATTGAGTGATCCGGATTTTGGAGGGGAGATCATGTTGTCTTCTTGTTGTGTCTATCATGTTGTTGACATGAAAGGAAAAAGGGATGACCGTGTCCAAATAGAAACTTTCTTCATTTTTTAAATTCGTCTGCAAATGTTCGAGAAAGTTATGTGCCCTCGTTCCAAGGGAGGCCATAGTTTGTGATGTTTCCCAGACCTTAGTAATTAGTTCAATTATTTTCTTGATATTATTCTCCACATATCCTCTACATGATGCGAGGAGGCTGGAGGATCCTTTTAACTTGGCTGCAGGGGTGGCAGGCATGGCTATTGCCAAAGGACTGGTAAACAATGGCATAGGAATCAAAGATTCCTCCAATTCCTTGATATGGTCCTTTAGTCTGGCATTATTGGTCTCAATAAATTTAATGGAATCATCAAGAGAATCTCCAGTTGCTCTGTGAAGTCCATAGATTTGGGACGACCGCATGTTTGCAAGGTCAACCTATGAACGAGATTTTATTTTCTTATTTTTTACATCTCTCTTTTCAATAATTATTTTTTTAGATTCGCTGTCAAAAGAAACGCTCTGGAATATGAAGGATTCATCTTCGTAAAAAAATTTGGTATCAACTATGTCCATTGGGAGACTATGCTAGATCACATCTCCTGGCTGATCAAGGTTGCAGAATATGCTATCCAAATCAGTGTCAAGTTCCATGTTCTCACTCTCAATTTCGGGCTCTTCCGCCTGCCCTACAATTTTTTTTCTCTTCTTCTCCATGGGAACCTTGTGAGAACTATCAATTTCAGGATGAGGAGGGTTGTTATCTCCTCCTCCGTTTGAAGAACTTTGGGTTTCTTTGTTACCATGGTAGGCAGTTGGAGCGATGATCCAAGATGTCATGCTTTTGGGAGTGCTTGCGGAGATTGAACACTCTTCTTACCAAGGCCTTTACCCTGTTGTTTGTACAATTTAGTGGCGCTTTGCAATGTTTCTAGGTTGTCGGCATCAGAAGCAGGAATATTGTCGCAAGTGTCTCTATTTTCGCCCAGGTGTTTCTAGAAAAAAGAATTGTCGAGGCCAAATGTAAGTAAATGTTCTAAATTTTTTTTATTAGGGTCGAACCCTCTTAGATTTCCAGCATATCTCATGTTCATGTTATTGAAATGTGCTACGAATTCGTCAATTTTTTTGACATTCCTTAACACGAAGTCACCGACATTCCAAGGCAGAGGAATGAACTGTTTTTTTCTCTTCTCATGGAATAGATGCAACTAGTAGTTGGATTCCCTTTCTATTTTTGTAACAAACATTCTGTCCATAATATGACATGGAAGGAGAGCAGATTTTTCCTTGGAGCCAAAAATTCTTATCACACTGTAATAATCCATTGCTTCAAGCACCCCCTTCTTGTCCAAAAACTTGGTCGCCTGGTCAGATATGCGTGGATCATCTTCTCCCAATAAAATAACTTTGAAAACAGAGACAAAGTCATTAAAAACCTCATAAAAACAGTGGGAGGCCTTGTGCTTCCATAAGGCCTAGTAACAGAAGGTTACTGGGTCAAATTCCCAGTTTACCCTCTTGGACTGAGACAGTTTTGGAAACTGACAACAATGAGCTATTGCAAAAACCAAGTAGGATGACATATAAAATTTGTTTTCCTTTTTGAAGCTTGACAATTGGGAACATATTTCATGGGAAATTAGCTTTCCCCAATAAAAAATGGCTTGTTCCTTGACTTTGAAATACAAAATATAAAGAACCATGCGAAAAATAGTTGATGTGGATTCCTGTCCCGTTATTCTTGTAAAAAACGAGGCAATTTCCCGGAATGGATTTTTAAATGAACTAACCTGCAAGTCTGTGATATCTTCAAGAACTTCCATTAGGTATTCCAGGAACTTGGGAAATAGGTCCAACCCGTTATTATGCTTTCTTAGGAACTTACTCGAGTCTTCTCCTTTGAACTTCAATGTTGGCTCCGACAATCTTTACATCTAGCAGAAGACTTGAGGCTACAAAGAAACAGAGGAGTGGTTCTGCAGTCGAATAATTCTTTGGCCTGAAATATATTTATCCGTGCACCAAGAGACCAACTCCTTATAGTAAAAAACTTTAGGGAAACAACCTGCATGAGCAATCCCAGAGGTCCAAATTATTTCGTTCTGGGCGGAAGGGGATGAGTAGTAATAATATTCCCTGGACCACTGGAATTTTTGGTCCTCACGCCTGAATATGTTCACTGTATCTCCACAAAACTATTGTCGAGCTGGTGCCATTAGTTTATGATAATGTCTGTTTTCTTGAGACGATGCTTGAAACGAGCAATTGGAAGGGATAATATAACACCCCAAAAATGGGTTCAATGCGTGTGAATGGGAAATCTCCTTGAGCTCTTCACTCATTAATGACAATCTCTATGGGTGTTGGATGATGAGCTGTTAGAAGTAAAGCTTAATTATTGCATACTAAGAAGTGCGAAGGTGGAGGGTATGACGAAGAACAATTAAGGATTGGAGGTTTCTTGAATGAGCCAAGTCGAAGATGTGCGAATGACATTCCATGATATTTGAAATTAACACTCGGAAGGGATAATAAAACCCTCCGCAAATCTTGGTTTAATGTGTATTAATGGTAGATCATCTCGAGCCTTTCGATCATCAATGAAAATTTATACAATTCCTGCATGATGAGTATATATATGTATAAACATTTTTTATTATAAACAAGTGCAAAGGTGACGAAGACAGGGAAGAGAAAGCAAGGAATGGCCAAGTATGAAAAGCGGTCGGATGGGCTTCAAAATAGGTTTACATGAAATAATCATGAGAGGTGAGTGTCCAACATTCACATTGTATGACTCAAATTTTTTTACTGTAAAATGCATAAAACAGAAGAGGGAAAGATGGTGCAGTTCAGTGAATGGTTTGTATATTTTCATAATTCTGGGAAAGTGGCTAAGTATGGAATAAGGAAACCGTCGATCGGGCTTGTTTTCGGAATTATGGATTGAATATTTCGTGAATGGACCAACCCGATGTCCCGCGAATGACATTCCATGTTGTTTCAAATTAAAACTCGGAAAGGATAATATAACCTTCTGGAAATCTTGGTTTAATGCGTATTAATGGGAGATCTCCACAAATCTTGGTTTATCATTAAACAATCCTTTTTATTATAAATAAGACTCTCATATATATATAATTATGAAAAGTGGTTGGAGGGGCTTGAAAGTAGGGTTGCATGGGATACAAAGGAGAGGTGAGCGTCTGACGGTCAAATTATATATATATATATATATATATATATGTTTTTATCAACAATTTTTTATTATAAACAAGTGCAAGCAAGGAATGGCCAAGTATGAAAAAAGGTCACACAGGTTTCAAAATAGGTTTACAGGGGATTCTCAGTAGAGGTGAGGGTCGACGTTCAAATTGTATGTCTCGGAAGTTTTAATTGCAAAATACGTAAAAGGGAAGAGTGCAAGCAAGGAATGGCCAAGTATGAAAAGCGGTCGAACGGGTTTCAAAATATGGTTAAAGGGGATTGTTAGTAGAGGTGAGGACCGTCATTCAAATTGTATGTATCATAATTTTTTATTTCAAAATGCGTAAAAGGGAAGAGTGCATGATGGGGTGGTCCAATGATCAGTTTGTATATTTTTGGAATTATGGGTGTTGTTTGCATGTCGCAGAACAATGGAAGGGAAATATTTAGTCCGCCTATCCAGGAATTGGCAATCGAAAAAGTGGCTAAGTATGGAATAGGGAAATGGTCGGTCGGACTTGGCTGGAAAGCAGTGCGAAGGTGGCGGGCAAAAGAAACAACGATTAGGAATTGGATATTTCGTGAACCCGCCAACCCGACGATCCATGAAAGAGATTCAGACAAATGGAGAAGTATGGAAAGAAGATGGATGGGCTTCAAAAATGGGGTGACAATAGTTCCACAGGAGACGTGAGGACCCAACGGTCAAATTGTAGCTCTCAAAACTTCTGAGTGCAAACTTTGTAATGGGGAAGAGGGTATGATGTGAGAGTCTGGTTGTAAATTTGTATATCACAGAAGTCTGGGTGCTCTTTGGAGGTCACAAAACAATGGAAGTGAAATCTAGAGCCCGCCTCCCCGAGAATCCGTGATCGGAAATGTGGCTAAGTATGGAATGGGGAAGCGGTCAGTCAAAGTTATGATATAAAAGAACAAGTGCAAATGTGAAGCCATGAGTGAAAAGAGAAATGGGAATTTGGTTAAGTATAGAAGAGGTAAAACAAGGGCTAATATATTCAAATCTATAATAGATATCCCATTTCATGGCAAGATCTTTTTTTCATGTTTCTGGAGAAGTGGTAAACTATTGCATATAGTTGGAAAGAAGTGTGAAGGTAGCGGGTACAGGAAAAAGAGACTAGGAATTGGAAATTGTCTAAACCCGCCAACCCGACAATCCACAAAAGAGATTCCAAGAAATAGCCAAGTGTGGAAAGTGATCGAAAGGTCTTCAAAATAGGGTGACAAGGGTTCCTGAGGAGATGTGAGGCCTGATGGTCAAATTGTATGTATCAGAACTTTTGAGTGCAAAATGTGTAACATGGAAGAGGGGATGATTTGGGAGTTCGGAAGTGAATTAGTACATCGCAGAAGCCAGGATTTTGTTTGCAGGTTAAGTATATAAGAGAGAAAGGAAGGGCTAATATATTAAAATCTGTAATAGATATTCCATTTCCTGGCAAGATATTTTATGTAGCTCCTCATGGGAGCTACGTTGATTTCATGCCAGATTTTTATATCAAACAATTCACTTTTCAAGTCCCTTAGATCAATAGACAGGTTGTGCAATGCTTCTTGAATATCTTGGTTTTTAATCACATAACCGACTAGAGAGGTTTTCACGTCATCTTCACCATATTCAAGAATGCCATAGAAATTTTCAAATGACATTTTTTTATAGATATGAACTTGATCATCAAATTATTTCTTGGTTTAAAAAAATGAGTTGAATATCAATTTAGGGTCCTAGACTTCATTGGTACTGGAAGCTAGATCTATCTCAGTTAGCTTCTTGAATAGTTTGTCTCTTCTAGATATGGCTTGGCTACATGCTTGAACAATATCATTGAGGTTCTTTACCTTTTCTTTCCAACATGCATTTAGTTGGTCTATTCGATCTAGGGAAGGGATATCCTCTTGTCTTCTTCTGAATTATGTCATACCAGTAAATTTAACACCAAATGGTAAAACTGTATCGAGGTAGAAACCTTGCTCGTTCCTGAGATCTTCTTGCAAATACTCATGAAAAGCATGCACTCTTGTTCCAAAAGAGACCATATTGTTTGACATCTCCCAAGCCTCTGTTATTAATTCCATTCTTCTTTTTATATTATTTTCCATATAGCCTCGGGCCAATGTGAGAAGGCTTGCTGATCCTTTTAACTTTGTTGTAGGTGTGGTGGGCCCGACCATTGCCAAAGGAGTAGAAAACAGTGGAAGAGGCATTAGAGTTTCCTCCAATTCTTTGATTTTCTCCTTTAACATGATGTTTTCTATTTCAAGGCTACTAATAGAGTTTTCTAGAGCGTCTATAGTTGCTCGATCTATCTGGGAGATATGGTAAGGGCATATGTTGCATAGGTTGATCTCTAAATGATATTTCCCTTTCTTATTCTTTACATATTTCTTTTCAATAATCATTTTTTTGGATTAGCTGTAAAAAACAACGCTCTGAAATGCAAAAGACTCTTATTCATCCAATGTATCTATGCCAATTATTTCCATCCCAGGATTGTGCAGAGCAGTTCTCTCTAGCTGGTTGTCGTTGGGGAACACTTTTTCAGTGTCAATTTCTATTTCCATATCTTCGAGGGAGAGATCGTGGATATCAATTTCTCCTCTCAGTACCTCCTATTCTTGGACTATTGTTTTCTGTTTTTTATCACGAGAAGTTTGTGACAACTTTCAATTTTGATGGAGGGAGGGTTCTTATCTCCTCCACCGCCTGAAGAAATGTGTGTGACTTTGTTACTTGGGTAGGTCGTTGGAGTACTTCTCCAAGATGTTGTGGTCTTGGGTGTGGTGGTCGGGGATTAGGCACTTTTTTCACTCGAGCCTTTTCCTTTCTGCTTGGGCGAGTCATTGGTACTGGCATCGAGTTCATTTAGGATAGTGTCAGTGAAAGAACTGTTGAAGTGGTGCCTAACCATAAAATACCCAACTTTCCAAGGCAGAGAGATGAATTGACTTTTTCTTTTTTCATGGGAAAAATGCAACCAGTAGATGTACTGCCTTGCTATTCCAACAAAAAACATTGTGCCAGATATGTGACATGGGTCAAATTCACAGTTCATCTTCTTACACATAGATATTCTAGGGAATGGGTAGCAATTCACCATGGCGAAAATAAAATAAGATGACATAAAGAATTTCTTCTACCTTCTGTATTGCAATAACTGGGAAGATATTTCAAAGGAAATCAACTTGTGGCAATGGAAGATGGCTTCCTCCTTGACCGTAAAACATAAAATATACAGAATCATCCAAGAGATGATGGATGCACTTTCTTGTCTCATTATCCTCATGAAAAGCCATGCAATTTGTCGTTAAATGTTTTTAAATGCACTAACCTGTAATATGGCTATGTCTCGGGGAGCGCCCGCTGGGTTCTGTAATAACTTCGGCAAGAGGTCCAATTCATTACCATGCTTCTTTAAGAACTGTTTTCAATTCTCTCCCTTGAAATTAGTCGCTGGGTCAGGAAGTGTTAACATCTTTCGAAATACTTGAGGTGATAAGGAGACTTGGGAATGGTTCCCATATGGATAATCCGCTGGTTCAGAATATAGTTATCGGTGCAAAACATGACCAACTCCTTAAAGTAAAAAAATTTGGGGACACAAGCTGCCGCTGCTATTCCATATGTTGAGAAATTTTTTTTTTGGGGAGAAGGGGATGAATACTAGTCATAAGCTATGGACCACTAAAAACTCTGTTCCTCACGCCTGAAAATATTCAGGGTATCTCCACAGAAATGTTGTCAAGCTGCATCCATACGGTGATAAGAACGTTCCTTTTCTCCTCATAGTATTTAAAATGGACACCACGACATCATAACATAATCTCCAGTAAATATTTGTTCAATGTGTTTTAATGGGAGATGTCCTCAAAATTTTCACCTTTTAATGCCAATCTTTTCGATGTGTCTGGTGAGTCATGACTAATAAAGGAATAATTAATGTGCATTGGGAAGCGCACAAAGTTGGTGAGGATGGACAACATCGAAAACTGCTTCAAAACTTTTATGTACCTAAAATCTTGGCAACCCACGAATATATGAGAACAGGAGCTGAATAATCCACTAAGTATGGAAAGGCGGGGTACAATTATTTCAAAAAGTTGAAGTACATAACAATTTTTCCGAGATGAACATCTATATACCTAATAATAATAATAAATAAATAAATAGATGCTATAATATTGACCTCTACCAATTTGATAATAGGTAGGTTTAGTTGATGGATCCAAATATGGCTTACTTCAGGTGATTGGGGTGCACGTGGGGTGCCTGTGAGAAAAGCTAATGTTTTGATGAAGATTTGTTTATATTGCTACGTGTGGCAGTAATTGTGTGATAGTATTTGGAATGAAGACTAGAGGATGGTAACATAATCTCTCGTAAATCTTTGTTTAATGCATTTTAATGGAAGATGTCGTCTAGTTTTGGCCTCATTAATGCAAATCTTTTCAAAGCTAATAAAAGCGTAATCAATTTGCACTGGGAAAGTGTGCGAAGATGGCAAGGAAATTAAGAAAGTATGGAAAGGAGAGGAAAACATTGTGAGCAATGTAATATACCTAGATCTTGACAAAACCAGGTTAGATTTTGAAGATAATTTGTTTATATTTACTTAAACAATTTTCATATTATTTTATTTTATTAGTATTCTTTGTGGCCCAAATGAAAACTATGTTCAAATTGGAAGGGTGGAGAAACATTTTCATATGCAAGCATACTCTCAAATATGTGAACCTGTAATATATGCAGAATACTAAAGAGGGGCATCATGTCAACACCTTTGTAGATGATAGGGGGCCAACACAATATTGCATTCTTGCTATGATTATGCTTTAAAAAAACTAAAATAAGAAACCAATCAGATTCCATAATATTCTCCCAATTAATGAATTTTAATGGGAGATTTCCTCGAGCTTTCCGCGTATTAATGCCAATCTTTTCGAACATCCATGATGAGTTTTCACTAGTAAAATCATATTTAATGTGCATTGGGAAGGGGCGAAGGTGGCGGGGATGGAGAGGAGTGAAAAATGCTTTGGTACTTTTTTGAACTTGGGAGTCCGTGGTCGAATTGTAGATCACCCTAGTTTTGGATGCAAGATTTATACTCCGAACACGGGGCATGAGAGTTCGATAACACCTAACCAGGAACCCATAGCCATAAAATTGGATAATTAAGGAAACTAAAGTGGTCGGTCGGACTTGTGATGTCAAGATATAGATGGATATAGAATTTGTGAGTCTGCCACCTGGGAACCTGCTATCATAGAAATGGAACTAAGTATAGAAGAGGGAAAAAAGAAAGGGAGAGAAGAACTTTATGCTTGACAGAAGAACAATTTGTCTAATAATTTTCAAGTGATATAAATACATCGACTATGGGGCATGAGAGTTCGGGGCATGGGAGTTCCATAGGGCCTAGATGGGAACCGACAGGTAGAAAATTGGATAAGTATGGAAACGAACAATAGTCAGTCGGACTCATGATGTGAATATATATATGGATATTGAATTTATGAATCTACAACCCTAGGAATCCATGAGCATAGACATGCAACTATGTATAGAAGAAGAAACGGATAATAGAGAGAAAGAAGAAAAGGGAAAAAGCGACAAGTATAGAAAAGAAAAAAAAAGGGAGTAAGGAACTTTATGTGTCACAGAACAACACTTGGTCTTAAGTATGGAAAGGCAGGCCAGTCAGATTGAGTTATCGTAGGCAAAGTGAGGCTTGTGAGTTCGAGGAGTCTGGGGTCGAATTGTAGATAACCAAAGTTTTGTGTGCAAGATGTATATCCGAACACAGAGCGTGGGAATTCGATAATGGATTTGGGGGAACCTACGGCCATAAAATTGGCTAAGTGTGGAAACAAACTGTGGTCGGTCAGACGTGTGATGGGGAGATATAGATGGATGTAGAATTTTGTTAATGTTTAAGACATTATTATAGTTCTTTGCATTTCAATAGATAACAACAACATAAGACAAGATCACTGAGAAATACAAAATCACAAGAGACACAACATTTGTCCTAGGAAACCCTCTAGGGGAAGAAAACCCAACAAAAATTCTTTATTATAGATATCCAATACAATGCCAAGACATAACTTAAGCTAATACAAAAGATCCTCTCCCAAAGATGTGCCACTCTCTCTCCTTCTTCTCCAACTGCAGTTCTGAAACTTGTCTCTCAATGAACAAGTGAGTTGTGTGTCTAAGTGAGGCGCTAGCCTCCTTATTTATACAAATTTGGCACGTGTAAAGTGTCTCTTCACTGGCAGGGCCGACTTCTCAAACTGGGTGGTTATAACCACCTTTATTATATTTCGGGGCCTCTTGATATATTCTTGGGTGGACTTCTTCTTTTGCCTTTTACAATTACATTATGACCAATCCAAAAAACGGGATTTGGTCTTTATACAATAGCCGACATGATCAATCCACAATGGGGATTGATCCAATGAATAATATATCAAATAATAATAAGAATACACTTTGCAGTTACATTATTTTAACACTCCCCCTTAACAAGAAGGGCATTCTTCAACAGGATCATGCGAGAGAGAGAGGAAAACATCATCAACAACATCAAGTGGGTGAGAGGACAACATCGTCAATATCATCTTAGAACACTAACTGGCGTATCTATAAATCATCGGAAGTTTTCTTCATCGGCAGCATCGTCATTCTCAAAGGAATGCAATCATCATCTGCATCAATATGTATGAGTATAAAACTAATACATCATCATCATAGCACAAGGCTGGCTCATCATAATACTGGACTGTCTTTACGTCACAGCTGTAAGGTTGGAAGCACAGTTCTCGTCTTGCTTTATGTCACAGTAGTTAAGCTGGAAGCAAGAAACTCGTCATGCATTACATCACAACAATCAAGCTGGAAGCAGGATACTAGACCAGCTTTACATCACAACTGTCAAGCCAGAAGCATAGTTCTAGTCTCATCTCATAGTCTTGCTTTACGTCACAGCAGTCAAGCTGGAAGCAAGAAACTCGTCCTGCTTTACGTCACAACAATCAAGTTGGAATCAAGATACTAGACTGGCTTTATGTCACAACTATCAAGTTGGAAGCTTAGTGCTAGTCTCATCTCATCGTCTTGATTTATGTCACAACCATTAGGTTGGAAGCAAGATACTTGGTTGGCTTTACATCATAACTGTCAAGATAGAAGCAAAATACTAGTCTCATCACATCTTCTTACTTTATGTCACAACCATCAGGTTGGAAGCAAGATACTATACTGGCTTTACATCACAGTTGTCAAGTCGGAAGCACAATACTAGTCTCATCACATCTTCTTGCTTTACATCACAACCATCAGGTTGGAAGCAACATACTAGACTAGATTTACGTCACAATTGTCAAGCCGGAAGCACAGTACTAGTCTCATCACATCTTCTTGATTTACATCACAACCATCAGGTTGGAAGCAAGATACTAGACTGGCTTTACGTCACANAGAACAGTACTAGTCTCATCACATCTTCTTTATTTACGTCACAACCATCAGGTTGGAAGCAAGATACTAGACTGGCTTTACATCACAGCTGTCAAGCCGGAAGCACAGTATTAGTCTCATCACATCTTCTTGCTTTACGTCACAACACTGAAGATGGAAGCAAGAGATGTCTCATCACAACAACTACTCCTCCTTTCGAGGAAATTCCTTTCAGACTATACCAAGCTTATCTCGAAAGTGATCAAACTTTACATGAGATAGAGGCTTGGTCAACACATCAACAACCTGTTCATCTGTGCTAATGTACTAGAGCTTTAAATATCCTCTCTGCACCATGTCACGGATGTAATGATATTGCATCTCTATGTGCTTTGACTTGTCATGGAATACAGGATTCTATGTCATCTTTATGCAGCTCTGGTTTTCACATAGGATCATGGTTGCTTCCTTCTCTAGGTCAAATAGACTGGTCAACAACTTTTGAAGCCATATAGCTTCACAGCTAGCAAAAAATGCAACAATGTATTCTGCTTCCACTGTGCTGAGAGCAATGCTAGATTACTTCCTACTCTACCATGAGATCATGGCTGATCCCAAATTGAAACAACATCCTGAAGTTATTTTCCTGTCAGGAACACTTCCTGCCTAATTTGCATCAGTATATCCACTCAATTGGAAATCATTATCTCCATCATAGCTGAGACCACAATCTATTGTACCCTTAAGGTACCTCATCACATGTTTTTTAGCCACTAGGTGAACATGTATGGATTCTACCAGAAACTGACTCAAGGTGTTCACGAAAAAACAAATGTCTGGTCTGGTGTTCTTCAAGTACATCAGTGATCCAATAATTTGTTTGTACAGTGTGGCATCAATCAATTCTGATGAAGTGTCGACCAACAACTTCAGCTTTTCTTCCATGGGTGTATTCATGGACTTGCATTCCAACATGTCAAATCTCTTCAGGATTTCGACTACATACTTCCCTTGGTTAAGGAAGATCCTCTCTGGACTCTGCCATACCTCAATACCTAAGAAATAATGCATTAGGCCAAGGTATTTCATTTCAAATTCCGAGGCAAGTCTCTTCTTACATTTAGTGATGAGATTTTCTTCTCTGGTTAAGAATAAGTCATCTACATATAGCAGTAATATTATTGGCTTATCGTTCATAACCTTGAAGTAGAGGTTAGAATCTGATTTACTCTTGGAAAAGCCCAAACTCATAAGGAAACTATCTATCCAGCCATACCAATCTCTAGGAGCTTGCTTCAATCCGTATAAGGCTTTCTTCAATCAACAGACATGAGACTTCATTTCTTCAACTTCAAATCCTTGAGGTTTCTCTATATACACTTCCTCTTCGATGACACCATTTAGGAAAGATGTCTTTACGTCCATCTGGTGCAGCTTCCACTTCATCTTAGGTGCAAGGGCTATGATGGTTCTGATCGAATTGTATCTTCATAGTCAATGCCTTCTTTTTGAGAAAATCCACAAGCTACAAATCTTGCTTTATATTTCTCAATACTTCCATCAACAACATATTTTATTTTGAAGAACCATTTGGAGGACACCACATCTTTACTCTTCGGTCTGGGAACTATTTCCCATACTTTGTTCTTTATTATAGAATGGTATGTTGGAAAATGTTTAACAAGCAACATATGCTTGTCATTGATGGCAAGTACAACAATGAAGATGGCACGAGTACAGGAAGAATGTAACAGACAGGCACCAGAAGTATTTTGGGAAGACACTGCATAGCAACCTCAATAAGATCAGAAGAGATAGTGCAGAGGATGTTTGGAATGTTTAACAAGTAGCGTATGCTTGTCATTGATGGCAAGTACAACAGTGGAGATGGCAGGATAAGAAGGATAAAATCCCTTGGGAATTCAGATGTACGTGAAAGCTCAGGAGGAACAGTGTTGAGGAAAACATGTGCAGCAAAGCTCAAGATATAGGAGATCGCAGAGGAGAAGGAAGACAGAGATCCATAGCCGTTGGATCTCATTCAGAAATCCCGTCATCCATTAGATCGGACAGGAGCTGCACAATGTTTACCATCGGGAAAAGCCAAGGTGAAATCCCGACAGAACGAGGGCCCTCAGATCTGAATATTGACAAGAAGAGCGCGCTAAAGAGGAGGACAGGTCTCAGCCGTCAGATCCGAGCGTAGAGTCCGACCACCGTTGGATCGAGGAGAACCTGCACGATCCTTAAAGAACAAGGAGAAGCAGGCATAATCGTGATATGTGAAATCACAACTTAATCTGAGCCGTATGATCGAGGTTGAATCTGGACCGTTGATTTAACTCCTTATCGGAGTTTCATAGATCGGGACTTGAAGGTGTCGAGAACTCACACGGTGAAGTGGCGAAATCGTGAGAAGATCTGGGTCGTAGGATATGGGGGAAGTACGAAGGACCAATAGCCGTTAGATATGGTGAAGCTGCAAGCCAGATATGACAGTCGTGGTCCGTTGGATCAAGAGGACACGTGGTGAAATATCGTCATGTTGCTGACTGGAAAGTCAAAGGAACAGGGTTTGATCTTAGCCATCAAATCGAGGTTTGATCTTAGCCATCAGATCAAGGTTTGATCTTGACCGTTGATCCGAATCCATCTCGGAGTCTTGACTATCATGACTTGGAGTGATGAGACCCTTCATCACAGGAACTGCGAGATGCGAATTCACGAAGAGATCTGGACCGTCAATACACCAAGATTCTAGACCGTTGATCCAGCTCCATCTTGGAGTTTCGCCTATCGCAACTTGGAGTGACGAGAACCTCCACCTAAGGAATAACGAGATGCAATATCATGAAAATATCAAGACCGTCGGATTACCAAGAACGTAGATCATTGATCTGAGCTCCATCTCGGAGCTTCGCCTATCGCGACTTGGAGTGACGAGAGCCTCCATCTAAGGAACAACGAGACACGAGATCGCGAAAATATTTGGACCGTTGATTCATCGAGATCGTGGACCATTGATCAGGGTCGATGAAGATCATGAGTTTGCAGCGCCTTTTAGCACAGACAGTGGTCACCGCCTATGGTCACGTGGAGGAAGGAGCT